>JALPQD010000867.1:153654-442033 GCA_023101885.1 Typhlomys cinereus
TCATTAGAAAGCAGTGACACTATGGACATCCTGCCTAACCTCACTCTGACAGCCTCATCACTGACATCTCCGGCTCACAGTCACATGACAGCCTCCAACAGTAAACACCACGCCTTGCTGTAGCATGTAAGCCTCAACAGTAAACATCTCAGCCTTGCTTTGGCATATGTCATTAGACTATCATCAACTGACATCACAGCCTTACTGTGATATCACACCATCCCAGTGATAGCACAGACTCACCTGTGATATCAGTATCACCACTGATATTAGTCAGTACAATGACACACTTGCCACACCAGTGACAACACATCTTTGACATCACAGCCTCACAGTATCATTGTCACATAGTAGGTTCACCACTGACATCATAGGCTCACCAGTGACATAGACTCACTATGACCTTCTCACTGTTGAACATTTCCACACTTCTTGTCACATCACAGCCTCATTGTTGACATCAGCCTCCACCACTAATATTAAAGCCTCAACTGTGCCATAAAAAGCTCTCCCGAGACATACAATAATCACTGTGTCATCAGAGCCTAACTGTGACATTATAGACACACTGTTCTCACAGCTTCACTGTGACATCACAGCTTCCAGAGTGATATTACTTCACAGTGACATGACAGCCCAAAGTGATGTACAATCCTCACAGTTACATCATAGCTTCACTGTGATCACAGCATCACCACTGGACATCTAGCCTCACTGTGACATTACTTTTGCCACTGACATTACAGTCTCACCATAACAGCTCCAACTCATTGTGACATCACAGGCCTCCTTGTCATGATTCCTCTATTAGAACATGTCCGGGCATATCCAACCTTGTTCGGAGTTGTCAGCAGTAGGAGCTCCTGGATTCAGGAATCTGGGCTAGGGCTTTCCTGAATCGATAGTACCATCTTTTCACACCCTTTTTATTTATTTTTAATTTTTTTATTGTGACCATGATAGTTGGTGGTGCCCCAAGCCTCATCAGCTGTTGTGGAATATAGGTGACTGTGCCTGTCTTAGTTGGACACCACCCTAAGGGAGCCTTACTCATCATTGACTCACCAGTCATGAGACCATCACAAAGAAGGAATCATGGTCCCAAAGGGAACTGAGTATGCGGCAGAGAAAGGAGGTTGTTGTCAGGGCAGAACAGGCAGGGCGCTGTAGTGCAGCATAAGCATCAGATTTGATTCACAAGAGTGTTGAGACACAAATGAAAACCTAAAAACCATAAATTGTAAGGTTATGCTCTATGGTGGACTGTCAGTTTTCCCATGAGCCTTTGGTGATCTTAGGAATTTCCAAAGCTTGAATGGATGCCCTGAGGATGTGGAAACCAAACTTTGATATTTGGGGACTATATGAAAAAACCTGTAGAAAACTTGTATAAGAAATCTTTCTTTCCATTCCCAGCGCAGCCCATGGCTCATGTCCCAGAAACACTGAAGCGTGTAGCAGCTACAAACACCTTGGATGCTGGTAAACTGACTGGTGTTTTTGCTCTCCTCACCATCTACTGGTCTCCCAAACTGAGAGAATGTCTGCCTCTCATATTTTCCTAAGAACAGACTTAAGTATGCCCTGACTGGTGATGAAGTGAAGAAGATTTGCATAGCAGCGCTTCATTAAAATTGATGGCAAAGTCAGAACTGACATAACTACCCGCTGGGTTTATGGATGTCATCACATTGACAAGACTGGAGAAAATTCCGTCTCATCTATGACACAAAGGTCGATTTGCTTTCATCGTATTACACCTAGGAGGCCAAGTACAGTTGTGAAAGTGGAGAAAGATCTTTGTGGGCATCAAAGGAATCCCTCATCTGTTCACCCATAATGCCCGTTACCATTCGATACCCTGATCCCCTCATCAAGGTGAACGATTACCATCTAGATTGATTTGGAGACAGGCAAGATACTGACTTCATCAAGTTTGACACCGGAAACCTGTGTAGATGACTGGAGGGTGCTAACTTGGGAAGAATTGGTGTGATCACCAACAGAGAGAGATATCCTGGCTCCTTTGATGTGGTTCACGTGAAAGATGCAACGGCAACAGTTTTGGCCACTCGGGACTATCCAACATCTTTGTTATATGGTAAAGGCAACAAAACCATGGATTTCTCTTCCTTGCGGAAAAGGCCACAAGCCCTCACCATTGCTGAAGAGCGAGACAAGAGGCTAGCGGCCCCAAATAGAGCAGTGGTTGAAATGGTCCTCTAGGGACAGTGCTGGAGACGTGATTTTTAACTCTGAAATAAATTAAAATGGCATCATGAATTCAAAAAAAAGAAAAAAGAGAAATCTTACAATCTAAAAAAACATTGTGATCGATATAAACATAAAGTAGTTAAGGCCTTAGATGTTACAAAAATATTTGTCCTTATTTTTAAGCATGCATACATGTACTTAAAAATGGCATGCTAAAATTTATATTAGCACACAACAGAAATGAAAAAATTGAAATGGCCACAGATTTTTTTATGTTGAAACACAGACACATAATATATAAACAGAGAACATGTAAACATGCAAGCACATGAATAACATTTACCAGCAACTGTACAATTTCTCAGCACACTGTCTTAGAATTACCCTCAAAGCTTTATCAAAGCGATTAACATTTAAGAAAGCTTATAAAACAACCTCATATTAGTTAAGTCTGGGCCGCTTAGCTAATTATGAAAAACATCTAGCAAGGAAACAGCATCCTCATCCATAGTCTGGGGAGATCCAAAGTGCTAAAACCAAAGCCTCATCCAAAATTCCTCTATGGCAGCAATCTTACACCTTTAGGCTTCCAGTCTCTAGGAGAGATTTTAAGACACATATTGGGAGACCAGTATGTGTCTGAAGCAGAAAGAAATAGAGTCAGGAAAGAGGAGAATCAAGATCGACAGAAGAAAGGAGGAAGAGGATGTTGGGGGATGTGGAAGACGAAGAATTTGGAGGACGAACAAAGGAATATTTTGGTTCTCTCCACAAGTTACATTGTAGCAATTAATCACTTCTATTGGTGGAAGATCCTTTAAGGACTGTGTATGATGCCGAGAAGGATGGCAACAAAGAGGGCTGGAAGCATATGGCCTTCCTGGACTTTCTTCTTATATGCCAGGAAAAGCACTTCCCATTCAAATCTGTGCGTCCCAGACATTTTCTGGGGAAATCCAAGGAGCTAAGATTAAAGCTGTCCTCCCAAAATCTTCTAAGTCCTTTAATGTCACTTTGATCCTACCTAAGTCTAGTAGAGCCTTAAGGTAGTCATCTTGGGTGCCTTCTGCTGGAATGGTAAATTACCATTATGGAGAGGAAAGGTTCCCTAATGGAGCAGGATGACTAGGAGACAAGCGACAAGGCAAAAATGTGCAGAAATAAATAAAAAAAAGACTAGACCGAAGTGAAGTGAAAACAAATCCTAAATGGGTAACCAACGTCCAAGGAAAACCTAGTGCAGGAAATACGCACAGGTGTTTTGGATCTAAGTGTCCTATGCTTAGTGAGGACTTCAGGGGCTCATTATCCCCCTGGGCACTATGCCCCCCATTGGGCCCATTCAATATAATTAAACATGGGTCTGAGTTCTGGGAGACCAATTTCTCATGTAAACTTTCGTGGAAAAGCCTTGATTTAGGGGTTCTGAAATTATAGCCTCACTCTTTAATCAGTCTCACTATGATCACAGGCTCACATCTGAACTCATAGCCTCATGCAGCATCCCACCCTCATCACTAACATCCTACTTAGACTATGACCCACAGCTTCACCACTCATCAACAAAGGCTTACTGAAACATGACAGCCACCCTGTGACACACAGCATCGCTAATGACATCACAACCTCATTGTGACATCACAACTTTCCAGTGACATCACAGCCTTATTTTGACATCACAGCCACACTGTGCGAGCACCACCTCTGACATCACAGCATCATGACTAATAAGACAGACGAATCGTGATATTTACGCCCACCTGCATCACAGCCTCATAGGTGACATCATAATCTCACTGTGGTATACAGCCTCACCAAGGCTGCGCTGACAATGGTGAGGCTGTGATATCAATGGTCCACATCGTCAATGTGACACAACAGCCTCATGAATCACATCAGTCTCACTTCTGAAAAACGCCTAACCACTGACCTCACAGCTGAACTGTGACATCACAGCCCCACCACTGATTCCTAACTAGTCTTATTGTCATACCACAGACTCACCACACGATAGCACAGTCTCACAGTGGAAGTGTCATCCTCACTGTGTTCTCAGTCTAACCTCTTACAATCAGACTCATCTGTTATATTGTATCCTCATGGTGAAAGAGCCTTGCCACTGACATCACATCTTCCACCGTGACCTCACAGCCTCTCTGTGACATCACAATTTCTCAGTGATGTCACAGCCTCACAGTGACTCACAGCTTTACAGTGATATCACAGCCTCACTGTGGCATTTTAGCCTCATTTCTGACATCACAGCCTCAATGTAACATCACAGCCTCACTGTGACATAACAGGCTGACCTCTGAAATCATTGCATCAATTACATCAAGAACCTTCTCCCTAGCCTCGCTTGACAACACAGCCTCATCACTGACATCTGAGGCTCACAGTCACATGACATCCAACAGTGATACCACGGTCTTTCTGTGGCCTCACGGCCTCCCCGTAACATCCCAGTCTCACTGTGACTCTCAGCCTCATCACTGGACATCAATCACACTTCTGACATCACAACCTAACTACTGAAATCTCATCCAAAACTGAAATGTCATTATCACCACTGATATCCCACCCTCACTGAATATCACAACTTCACGGTATATCACTGCCAACAGTGACAAACAGCCTCTCCTCTGGCATCACAGACTCAGTGTGAATGCACAGCCTCACCACTGACATCCTAATCTCACTGTAAAATCCAAGCATCACCACTGATGTCATAGCCTCATTGATATCCTTAAAATCAGCCCTGACACCAGAGCCCCGCTGGGAAATCACATCCTCAGAGTGACCCTACAACCTGCACATTGACAACAGGGCTCACCATTACATCATGGCCTCAAAGTGACATCATTCTTGCCACTGAAATCACAGTCCCACTGTGACATCAGAGCTTCCAGATTGATAACACCTCACATGACATGGACAGCCCTCGGTGATATACAACCTTAGAGTGAATCACAGCCTCAGTGTAATATCATGGCCTCAATAGTGACAATACAGGCTCATCTGTTCCATCAGCATCACCACTGACATTAGTCAAACACTGATATCACTTGCATACCAGTGATAACACAGCTTTGTTCATCACAGGCTTACCAGTGTCACTGTCATGTAATAGTTCCACCACTGACATCATAGTCTCACCAGTGACATCATAGACTCACTATGACATATTCCTCACCACTGACATTTGACTTATTGTGACACCACACCTCACCAGTGGCACCAGTGAACGCACTGTGTCAATAAAGCCTAACTATGTATCATAGTCACACTCTATACTCACAGGCTTACTCTGACATTACAACATGATACTCACATCACAGCCTTACAATGACATTACAAACTCTCTGTGACATCACATTGCCACTGACATAAAGCCTCATAGTGAAATCACGTACACATCTTGATATGTCTCCCTGTAATATCAAGCCCGACATATGACATCACAGCATCACCACTACTATCATGCCTCACTGTGACATCAGCCTTGCCAATGACATCACAGTCTCACTTCATAACCTCAGAGCCCCAGGAGACATCACCAAAGTCCCGTGACAATCACAGGCTCACGGTGACCCCACAAACACATGATGACATCAAAGCCTCACCATGGCATCAAAGACTCACAGTTACTTCAGAAACTGCACACTTAAAGCACAGGCTCACCTGTTACATCATACTCTAATTGTGGCATCAGTCTTACAACTGACATAACAGTCTCACCATTGATATCACAGCCTCACCATTGTCAGCGCAGCCTTGGCCTGTGCCATCCATCATCAGCACTGACATTAGTCAGAATATGACATCACTGCCACACCAGTGAAAATACACTTTGACATCACAGTCTCACCAGTGTCACTGTCATGTGATAGGTTCACCACTGACATCACGCCTCTCTACTGATATCATAGACTCACTATGACATCTTTCTCAACACTGATATTCCAGCCATATTATGACATCCCACCTTCACCAGTACATCCACAACCGCTTCTGACATCAGCTTCACACTAACATTGAGAAGCTCACTGTGCTACTAAACCTCTCCATTGACACCACAATATCACTGTGTCATCAGAGCCTCAATGAGACTCATACCCAAACTGTGTCCTCACAGCCTCACTGTGACATTACACATATCAGTGAAATTACAGCCTCACTGTGACACCTCAACCTCAATAAGACATCACAGCATCACTACTGACATCAGAGCCTCATCAGTGAGATCATAGATTTACTATGATATCTTTCTCAACACTGACATTCCAGCCTTATTGTGAAATCACACCTTTACCAGTGACCTCATAGCTATTGTGACATCAGCCTCACCACTAACATCACAGCCTAATCCCAGAAGTTATAGCCTCACTGTGACATGACATCTTCACTAGTGACATCACATTTCATGGTGACATCTAACCACACTGTGGCATCAGAGACTCACCATTTATGTCACATCATCAATTGACATCTGAGCTCTCATGTCTCACATCAGTCTCACTTCTGAAATCACAACCTAACCACTGTCTCACATCTATATGTTACAACCACAGCCTCACTGAGACATAACTGCCTCACAGTGACATTGCAGCCACACTGTGACATTACCAGCCTCAGTTTGACACAATGAACTCACTGTGATATTAGAGCCTGGATATGACAGCTCACTGTGATATTTACAGCCTCACCAGTGACAAACACAGCCTCATGGTCACATCATAACCTCTTTGTGGCATCACAGCCTCACCAGTTATATCACATCGTCAATGCAAATCTCTGCCTCATCTCTCACATGAATCTTACTTATAAAATCACAGCTAAACTACTGACCTCACAGCTGCACTGTGACATCCACAGCCTCACTATGATATCACATCATCACCACTGACATCATAGCTTCGCTGTGACTTCAGCCTTGCTACTCACATCACAGTCTCACTGTGATCTCAACAGCCCCACTGTGACTCACCACTACATGTAATATCACAGGCTCAAGTTGACACCACAGCCATACGGTGGATCACAGCCTCACTGTGACATCACACCCTCACTCTGAGTTTGTAGCCTCACTATAACATCAGAGCCTCACTATGACATTACAAGCTTACCTCTGAAGTCATTGCCCAACTGTGACATCACAGCTTGACTGTCATGTCATAACCTCACTTGACATCACAAGCTCACTTCTGAAATCATAGCCTCAATGCAAAATCACACCACTCATAACTGACATCATCTAGCTCACTATGACACCACAGCCTCACCATTGATCTCATAGGCTCACTGAAACATGACAGCCTCCCTGTGACACCAGTATCACTTGACATCACAACCTCACAGGATATCACAGCCTTATTGTGACATCACAGCCATATCATACCATCAAAGAATCACTGTGACATAAAGCTTCACCTCTGACATCATAACTTACTGTGACATCGCAGCCTCAGCTTGACACCTGCAACATCAGAGCCTCACCACTGATTATTCAGTCTCACAATGACATGGTCTGCCTGTGAAAGCACAGTCACAACTGGCATCACAACCTCACTATGACATCAGAGCCACACTGTGCCATCACAGCCTAACTATGACATCCTAGCCTGACCACTGACAGGAAATTCTCACCATGATACCACAGCCTCACCAGTGACACCATAGCATCGTGATGACATCATAACCTCACTGTAATATCACAGCCTTACCAGTTACATCACAATATCAATGCGGCATCTCAACTCAACTCTCACATCAGTCTCACTTCCATACACACATAAATATATATAGGAAATTTATTGTGTTGGTTTATAGATATGGCCGAGGTAGTCCACCGAAGACTGCCAGTAGCCAAGGTAGTTCCAACGCTGGCTACCAATAGCTAGATCCTCAGTTTGGTAGTCAAGTGGGTGATGGCTGAAAGCTGGAGATTTCCTAGAGTCTTAGTCTAGTCAAAGGCTAAAAAGTTGAAGAAACTGGGCAGCCTGAAGGAAGAACGAGTGCTAGCACAGCTGAAGAAGGCATCTGTTCTCTTTGGTGGCTCCTTTTTATATGATGCACTACTAGGAGATGCTATAAGAGCTTTGGAAGATCTGATAGGATCTAGAGTGTGTATAAACCTATCAGTTGGCCTTAGTTGGTGGTCTTAATTAATACTGGGTGTGTCACTATGACATATTTCTCACAACTGACATTCCAGGCTCATAGTGACATCACACTTCACAGTAATATCACAACTCATTGTGGCATTATAGCCTCATTCTGACATCACAGCCTCACTGTGTCACCGACTCACCTCTAAAATCATAGCATCGGTGACACCATGGACATACTGCCTAGCCTTGCTATGACACTACAGCTTCATCACTGACATCTCCAGGCTTATGGTCACATGACAGCCTCAACAGTGACAACACAGCCTCATTGTGGAATCACAGATACACCAGTACTGTTTCAGCCTCACTGTGACATCTCAGCCTCATCACTGACATCAACCTCACTTCTAACATCACAGTGAAACAACTGAAACCTCAGCTGAACTGTGATGTCATAGTCTGTCACCACTGATATTACAGCATCACTGTGATATCACAACTTCACAGTGACAATCACAGCCTTTCCTATGACATTGACAGATTCAGTGTGACCACATAGCCTCATCATTGAGTGTTCTAACCTCACTGTGAAATACAAGCATCAATCCTGATGTCACAGCCTCACTGACATCTCATAGAATCAGCCTTGACATCATAGCTTTACTGCATTAACACAGCTTTCCAGTGACCTCAATGCTGGCCCACTGACACCATAGGCTCACCTGTTACATCATAGCCTCATTGTGACATCAATGTTCCACTGACATCCCAGCCCCACTTTGATATCACAGATTCCAGAGTGATATCAACTCACGGTGAAATGACAGCCCACAGTGACATACAACCTTTACAGTGACCTCACAACCTCAGTGTGACATCACGGCCTCACCAGGGGCAGCTTAGCCTCACCTGTGACATCAGTGTCACTACTGACATTAGTCAGAACACTGACATCACTGCCACACCAGTGATAACACAGCCTTTGACAACACACCATCACCAGTATCACTGTCACATAATAGGTTCACCACTGATAACATAGCCTCACCAGTGACATCATAGACTCACTATGGCATCTTTCTCACCACTGATATTCCAGCTTTATTGTGACATCACATCTTCACCACTGACATCACAACCTCATTTTAACATCAATCTCAGCACTAACATCATACCCTCCCTGTGTCATGCAAACCTCTCTATAGACATAACATCGCTGTGTTGTCAGAGCCTCAATGTGACATCATAGCCACACTGTGTCCTCACAGCCTCACTGACATTGCATCCTGACAGTGACTTCACAGCCTCATTGTGACATCACAAAGTATCTGTGACAGCCTTGTCACTGATATAATAGCCTCATGGTGACATCACATACACACTTCTGACATAGCCACACAGTGACATCACAGCCTCAATGTCACTTCAGAACATCACTACTGATATCATAGACTCACAGGGACATGACCCTTGCCACTGACAACACAACCTCACTGTGACATCACAGCTTCCAGTGTGATATCACCTCATGGTGACATGACAGCCCTCAGTGACATAGAACCTTCACAGTGGCATCAAACCCTCATGGTGGCATCACAGCCTCATCAGTTACAACACAGTCTCATCGGTGACATCAGCACCGCAACTGACATAGTAGTAACATTGACATCACTGCCACACCAGTGACAATACAGCCTTTTATGTCACAGCCTCACCAGTGTCACTGTCATGTAATATTTTCAACACTGACATCATAGCCTCACCAGTGACATCATAGACTCACTATGTCATTTTTCTCACCACTGACATTCCATGCTTATTGTGACATCACACCTTAACCAGTGACATCACAGACTTTTTGTAACATCACAGCATCACCAGTGATATCAGAGCCTTACTATGACATCAGTCTTGCGACTAACATTACAGTCTCACTATGACCTCACAGCCTCCACCATGACATCACCAAATCCCTGTGACATCAAGGGCTCACGGTGTCACCACAGCCACATGTTGACATCAAAGCCTCACAGTGACATCACAGCTTCACCAGTGACATGCAAGCCTCACTGTGACATCATAAGTTCATCACCCACATCAGCCTCATTCTGATATCACAGCCTAACAACTGAAATCACGTCCTCGCTGTGATATCATAGTCTCTCTCCAGTGACATTGCAGCCTCAATGTCATATCAAGGCATCACTGGTGACAACACAGCATCAATGTGATATCACAGCATCACAACTGATATAATAGCCTCATTGTGACATCAGCATTACAACTGACATCACAGTCTCACTGTAACCTCACAGCCTCCACCATCAAATCACAAAGTCCCTGTGACATCACAGGGTTAACAGTGATATCACAGCCACACCATGATATCAAAGCCTCACGGTGGCATCAGATTAACAGTGACCTCACAGCCTGCCCACTGACATCACAGGCTCACCTGTTACATCATAACCTCATTGTGGCATCAGACCTACCACTGCCATCACAGCACAGTCACTACTGATATCACAACCTCACTGAGAAATCATAAACTCACTATGACATCACAGACATACTATGCCAGTCCAGACTCACTGTAACATCACAGCCTCACCACTGATATGACAGGTTCACAGTGACATCACAGCCTCTTGTCTGACAACACTGCCTCAGTGTGACTGCACAGCTTCTCAACAACCACACGGTGATATCAAGCCACACGGTGGCATCACAGCATCACCAGTGACATGCCACCCTCACTGTGTCATCATATTCTCATCACTTACATCAGCCACATTTTGATATCACAACCTAATCACTGAAATCACATCCTCACTGATGTCATAATCTCACTCTGACACTACAGACTCACTGTGACATCACTGCCTCACCTGTTAGTTTATAGTCTCAGTGTGACATCACAACCTCACCACTCATATGAAGAGGCTCACCATGATATCCTAGCTACTCCTCTGACATCACAGCTTTAGTGTGACTGCACAGCCTAACCACTGACTTCCTAATATCACTGTGAAATCCAAGCATCACCCCTGATGTCACAGCTTTACTGACATCTCATAGCATCAGCCCAGACATCAAAGCCTCACTGCGACATCACAGCCTCTCAGTGACTTCACAGCATGCCCACTGACAGCACAGGATCAACTGTTACATCATAGCCTCATTGTGACATCATTATTGCCACTGACAACACAGCCTCAATGTCACATCACAGCTTTCCAGAGTGACATCACCTCACGGTGACATGACATCCCTCAGTGACATACAAACTTCACAGTGACATCACAACCTCATTGTGAGATCATGGCCTTGCCAGTAACAGCGTAGCCTCACTTGTAACATCAGCGTCATCACTGACATTAGTCAGAACACTGATATCACTGCCACACCAGTGACAATATAGCCTTTGACATCACTGCCTCACCAGTGTCATTGTCACATAATAGGTTCACCACTGACATAATAGCCTCACCAGTGTCATCAAAGCCTCACTGTGACATCAGTCACACCACTGACATCACAGACTCACTGTGCCATCAAAACTCTCTAGTTACATCACAAGCCTGACTGTGACATCACAAACTCGCTGTGACATCTGCCTTGCCACTGACATAATACCTTCATGGTTACATCATATACACCTCTGACATAGCTTCACTGTGACATCACAGTCTAATTGTGACATCATAGCATCACCATTGACATTATAGCCTCACAGTGACATCAGCGTTGCCACTGACAGCACAGTCTCACTGTGACCTCACAGCTTCCACCTTGAAATCACCATCTCTGGGTGACAAGATTGGCTCAAGGTGACACCACGATGGCATCATAGCCTCACCAGTGACATGCCAGCCTCACTCTGACATCATACTCTCATTATTTACACCAGCATCATTCTGATTTCACAGCCTAACCACTAAAATCAATCCTCACTTTGATGTCATAGTCTAATTCCATGGACATCACAGCCTCACTATGATATCACAACATCACTGGTGACAACACAACCTCAGCGTGACATCACAGACTCACCTGTGAAGTTATAGCCTCACTGTGATATGACAGCCTCACTATGATATCACAGGCTCATCTCTGAAATCATTGCCCACCTGTGACATCACAGCATCATTCTGATGTTATAGCCTCACTGTTTCATCACAGCCTCACCTTCTAAGTCAATGTGACACCATACCTTCATTATGACATCCTACTTAGCCTCACTATGGCACCACAGCCTCACCACTTACTTCAAAGGCTCACTGAAACCTGACAGCATCCCTGTAACACCACAGTGTCTCTATTGATATGAGAACCTCATAGTGACATCACAGCCTCATTATGACATAGCAGCCATACCGTGCCATCAAAGCATCACTGTGACATAAAGCTTCACTCTGATGTCATAGCCTCACTGTGACATCACTGTCTACACAGTGACCAACTCCCTGTGACATCACAGGCTCTCATGACACCACAGCCACATGGTGACATCAAATCCTCAGAGTGGCATCAGACCCTCACCAGTGACATAACAGCCTTACTGTGACATTCTACTTTCATCACTCACATCACCCTCATTCTTATACTACAGCATAATCTCTGAAATCACATCCTCGCTGTGATGTCATAGTCTTGCTCAACTGACAACACAGCCTCACTGTGACATCACAGCCTCACCTCTAAGGTTATAGCCTCACAGTGACATCAGAGTGACACTGAGACATCACAGCCTCAACTCTTTTATCCTACCACAGCCTCACCACACGTAGTGAAGGCTCATAGTTGTCACTGTGACATTAGTGTTGAAACTGACATTAGTCAGAACACTGATATCACTTCCACACCATTGAAAGCAGAGCCTTTGACATTATAGCCTCACCAGTGTCACTATCATGTAATAGGTCCACCGCTGGCATCAGAGCCTCACTAGTTACATCATAGACTCACTATGACATCTTTCTCACCACTGATATTCCAGATTTATTGTGACATCACACCTTCAGCAGTGACATCACAGTCTCATTGTGACATCAGCCTCACTACTAACATCACAGCCTCACTGTATCTTTAAAACCTCTCCAGTGACAAAACATCACTGTGTCATCAAAGCCTCACTGTTACATCATGGCCACACTGTGTCCTCACAGCCTCACTGTGACATTACATCATGAGAGTGCCATCACAGCTTCACTGACTCACAAACTCACTATGGCTTCAGCCTTGCCACTGACATAATAGCCTCATGATGACATCACATACACACCTCTGACATAGTCTCATTTTCACATCACAGCCTCAATATGACATCACAGCATCACCACTGACATCATAGATTCACTGTGACATCAGCCTTGCCACTGCCATCCCAGTCTCACTGTGACCTCACAGCCTGTACTATGACATAACCAACTCTTGTGACATCATGAGCTCACAGTTACATCACAGACACATGGTGAAATCAAAGCCTCATGGTGGCATCACAACCTCACCGGTTACATGCCAGACTCACTGCGACATCATACCTTCATCACTCACACCAGCCTCATTTTGATATCACAGCCTAACCACTGAAATCACATCCTCACTGTGATGTCATAGTCTCGCTATTATATACATATATATTTTCATTCTGTGAATTTCATGACTCTAGGGAACCCTAACTAATACAGAAATTGGTAACAGAAGTGGTTCTAGAGAAACAGATTTATAAGAATGAAATTTGCTGGCAAGCTTTGTGATATCTTGAGCTAGCTTTTTAACCCAGTGGAATCTCCAGTGATTAAAGATTCCCCTAGTGGCATGGATGCGACTGTTTGGAATGAACTGTTTCTAGAACTGGTAAAAGTAGGTGTGTTGGACAGTCTTGATTCACCTCTTGCAAGGATTGAGATGCTTAGTGATTTGGTATATGAAACTTTAGATAAAATGAGTAAGAATAAGGGAAACAATGATGCTGGCTGTTTTAAACATCTCTCATTAAACTACAAATGAAAAAGTAAGATCTTAGAGAGGAAAATATCCAACTCAGAAAGTGCATAAATGACTTAGAAGTTTCTAAGTGTGCCCTAGAAGAGAATCTTCTCTCCTGTAGAAATAGGCTCGAACTGTTGAAACTCAAACCCAAACTCTGATTGTTAGAGTGGCTGAGTTACAATGTAAATTAAAATCCCAGCCTTGAAAGGTGTCAGCCATTAAAATAAAATCACTGATTGAAAAAGAATGGGATCCTGAAAAGTGGGATGCTGATTGTGGGAGGATGAAAATGATGATGAATTTGAACCCCCAAATTCTGATGGGTTTATTTCACCAGAGGAGATAATCTCCCCTACCTCAGCAGAAAATAAATCCCCACACCCACCCTCTACAGAAGTGCTGCTTTCACCTTTGCCACAAAAAAAATACTGAAATTACAGCATACCCAGTTGTGATTGCTTCCAGGTGTGTAACTAGGCTAAAGGCTAAACAGGCTCCTTAAAGATGAAATAGAAAGTGTAGTCCATGAGGAGGTGCACTATACCCCTAAAGAATTGCATGACTTTTCCAATACATTCAAGCAGTTGTCTGGGGAAACCCTTGGGAATAGACTGTAAGGTTGTGGGATACTGGTAGAAGGAGTATAAAACTGGATAAAAATGAGTTCATAGAAATGGACCCATTGAGATTCTAGATTTACCAGTGCTACTCACAGAGTTAAAAATGGACCCAAGAGTCTTTTTGAGTGGGTAGCTAAAGTATTTATTAAAGTTTGGGTTTCTGGGGGCTGGAGAGGTGGCTCAGGGTTTAAGTCTCTGCCTTGCAAGCAGAAGGTCCTGAGTTCAGATACTAGACCCCATGTATAGTTGCCAGGCGGAAGTGGGGGCGGCCTGTGTTTCTGGTCCTGATAGGGCGGAGCCTATGAATCCCGGGGCAGAGTAAACAAGGAGGTGGAGCATCCATGATAGTTCCAAAATTCGTCTGTGGTTCTACACACACATACACGCATACACGCACACATACATGTACACACACACATACATGAATTTGAACCCCCAAATTCTGATGAAAAAAATAATGAAAAAATTTTTTTAAAAAATTAAAAATAAAGTTTGGCCTTCTGAAAAGGAAATGGAGATTCCAGATATTCCTTGGTTTAATGTTGATGATGGATTAAGAGGCTCAGGGAAATTAGTATGCTTGACTGGATTTGATTTTTAAAATCCAATTCTCAATGACATTCCAGACGACATGCCTTTTACTAGAAATGTACTTCATAAATTGGTGAAAGCAGCAGCACCAAATATGAAGAGTCCTATTATTTCTCTTCTCCTTGTGCCAGAACTAACAGTGGGAGATGCAGCTGACCATTTGGAAGACTTAAATTCAATGGGCCTAGGTGGATCTAGAAGTAGTAGGGGCCAAGTGGCAGCATTGAATCACTAATGACAAAGTCAGTGTACTAATCATAATGTGCAGCATAGACAAAATAGTACTTATGAAGGTCTCACTCATTTAGACCTTTGGCATTGGCTAATCAACCATGGTGTCCCCATAGATAAGAAGCCTACAAAGTTCTTATTTGACCTGTACAAGCAGAAAAATTCCAACAAAAATGAAGGAAAAGCTGTCTTTACTCGTAGCAGCAGAGACTCATGGACTGTCAACCAATTTCCAGACTTGAGCCAGTTTACAGATCCAGAAAGGGAGGCCAGGTCCCATTAAGGAAGGACAATGGCATCATAGCAAAAAGCTTTAATATAGTCTTTCTCTTGTCCTTCCACAAAGATCACAGACTTTCCTTCCTGATCATTTGCAACTGAGGGGATATGATCTCACCTGAAGGGGAGGGGATATAGACTGGCAGATAGAAAGTAACCATTTTGCAATGGGAAACTGGCCCTCCCTCACTGCAGCCTCCTACTTTTATTTCATCTACCTTTGAATATACTCTTATAATAGGACTATAACAGCTTTTTATCTCTGGCCAGGGAGTGACATCCAATACCCATCAGGATAGAGCCAAAAGCATTGCAGGAGCAGCAAAACTGAAAAAAAAAAAAAACAAACAACAAACTATAATTCAGAACATCAGAGATTTCATATCAACCACCTGGAACTAAGCCAGCCTAATCTCTCCCCATCCTAAAGCTCAGGGAAATTTGAGGAAGAGGGGCTGATAAGATTGTAAGAGCCTAAAGATGGGGAGGAGCAATGATATGCAAGGTTCTACATACAAGTTAGGGTCGAAGCAATCATAATAGGACTTTGCATGACCTGCACAATGACCAACACATTATTGACCCCTCAAAGTCTAGCATGTACTAAAGGCACTAGGATCCCTAGAAGCTAAGAATTAACAGCCACAATAGTGTTTCACAAGAAAAGAGTTCTAGGAAATGCCACTGAGTCCTTATACCTCATCCAAGAAGAGGACCCAGAGGAAAGTTTGGCATACTGCTGCAGGGATGGGGGGGAGGAGGCACTGAGAGATAGGGAGGGAGGGAAAGGAATGGGAAAAGGGGGGAGGAGGCAAGGGGGTCCAAGAAGGGGTGGAGGGAGAGAGGGAACTGGAGGGCCCATTAAGTTTGCATGAGTGCAAATAAAAGTAAAAATTAAAAAAGAAATAACATCATATCCCTAGAGCAATTACAGAAATTAGTGCCACCATAAAGGACTTGAAAGATGCAGGGGTGGTAGTTCCTACCACCTCTTCTTTTAATTCTCCCATTTGGTCTATGAAGAATACAGATGGATCATGGAGAACGACAGTTGATTATTGCAAACTTAATCAAGTTGTGACTCCAATCGCAGCTGCTGTACTAGATGTAGTTTCATTGTTTAAGCACATCAACACATATCTTGGTGCTTGGTATGCAGGCATTGATCTTGCAAATGCTTTTTTCTCCATACATATTCATAAAGATCATCAGAAGCAATTTGTTTCAGTTGGCAAGGCCAGCAGTATACATTTAGAGTGTTACATCTCACAGAATCAGCCTCACTGTGATATCACAGACTCACAGTGAACCCACAGCCTTCCCACTGACACCACATGCGCACCTGTTACATCATAGGCTCATTGTGATATCACAGCTTTCAGAGTCATATCACCTCACAGTGATATGATATCCCACAGTGACATACAACCTTCACAGTGACATCATAGACTGAATGAAACATCACAGCCTCAGCAGTGCCAGCCCAGCCTCACCATGACACCAATGTTGCCTCTGACATTAGTCACAACCCTGACATCACTGCCACACCAGTGACAACACAGCCTTTGACATCACAGCCTCACCAGTGTCACTGTCGCATAATAGGTTCACCATTGACATCATAGCCTCACCAGAGACATCATATACTCACTGACATCTTCCTCACCAGTGAGATTCAAGCCTTATTGTGACATCACACCTTCATCACTCTTCTTTGGGGTTTCTCAGGATCTGCCCACCAGAGTCAGAAGTGCAGACTGCCACCATTTTTATCCAGCATTTTTTGTGGGATCTAGAACCCCAAATCAAGTACTCTTGCTTAAGAGTCAGACTTTAACCTCTAAGCCATCTTGCTAACCTGATTGTTATTTTTCAATATCTATTTTACAAGACCTGGGATTTAAGTCGGGAAAGTTATGACTTCAATCGTATGGTGAATATTAAGAAAATACTGGTTTAACTATGCTTGTACAGGTGCTAATAAAGAGACTATCATGTAAAGAGACACAGGTGGAGTTTGGGGGGATTGTCTTTCTCATCACTGAGATCAAAGAATTGAGAAGAAGCAACTTAAGGGAGGGGACACTTTATCCTTCTTCAGGTTCAAAAGGATACACCTATTCACAGAGCCAAAGGCAAGGCAGTCTTCCAAATTGATGGTTCATCTGGCAGGCATGGATGGTCAGAATGTAGTGAGGGATGAATGCTGATGCTCAGTTCACTTTCATTTTATTCATACAAGAACCTCAAGCCATGGGATGCATTCCCCTACCTTAATTAACCCTACTGAGAGATTAATCCCACATAGAGCTGTGTCTTCAGGGATTCTAGACCTTAACAAGTTGACAATGTCAAAGTCCAGATACCTGACCATGAAGGGGGTCAAAGTGAACCAGCACACTGTAAGAAGTGAGAATGGAACAATAAGTTGGAGAAGGGGTAAGGAGAGAGCCAAGAATGTAGGTAATGGGAAGGTTAATGTGGAAGAACTGTGCAAAATACTTACATATGAGTTTCATTAGGAAACTGATAATGGTAAAATAATATAGAAGAATTATACACTCATGAAAAAAACTAAAATAACTAGAAGCAAAATACAAGATAAAATGAACAAGTAGCTCATAGAAGAAAAGTTTTAAAGATACCAAGTTATGAAATGTATAAAATTTGAAAAATTAAACTTATAAAATGAACTGTCTAGCCAATAAGATTATCATATGTATGGGCTGGGGAGGTGGCTCAGGGGTTAAGCCTCTTCCTTGCAGGTAGACCCCATGTATAGATGACAGCGGAAGCAGGGGTGGCCTGCGTTTCTGGTCCTGGTAGGGCAGAGCCTGTGAATCCCGGGGCAGAGTAAACAAGGAGCAGGTGGAGGTGGTCCATGGTGGTTCCCAAATTCGCCCGTGGTTCTACACACACACGTACACACGCACACACACACAATTGAATAAATTTTAAAAAATTAAAAAAAAAACAAATACCATTCTTTAGAGTTTAGTTGGCCAATTGCTGAGAGAAATTATTTGGGTCCAATTTGTGATGAGGGGAACAAGGACTTTGGTAAAGCTGAGTTAAAGATGATGAACAGATTTGTTTGACAGAGGAGAGCTGTGTTGGCAGCCTTAAAGATCTGGACGTGCAAAGGGCATGCAGCAGAATATCTGTTGCTATTGGAGAAATAAGTATCAGTGAAGGAAAACCTAGTGACTTGCACTGGGATGATAAAGACGTGAAAACCACTGTATGGCAAGTTCGTGGTTTGAAACTCAAATTCCTTCAAGGGTCGAAAGCCCATTAAAGCCATTTATTGTCCTTTGGATGTTTAGCTGCCTGAAAGAGGTTTTTCTAGCATCAGCCCATAAAACTTGGTATAGCTGTGGCTTGCGTGGACTAAGCTACTTTTCAAACTTACTTTGGAGTCTGGCAGTGTCCCCCAGGTGGTACTGGTTTGGGTGAACGATTTGAGGGGTTCATGGAAAGCAACAAAATCTTGGCACCAAGTGGCAGACATAGGGTCCTGCAAGAAAAAGTGAAGCTTATAGCTGCAGAGGCAAACCCAGAGTGCTGGAGATGCCAGAACTGTAGGATGTATGCTGAGGACTGCTGCGAGTGGAGATTCAGCTTGGTTCAAAGGAACTCTTTACAATTTTGAGCTGAAAGCAGGGACTGGGAGTTCTTGAAATTTTTGAGCATGTATACATGATGAGCACCAGAAGAAGGACATTGAAGTACAGAATGCAGTAATTTGCTGGACTTTGATCTTAATTTAAATGTTTCCTATTATATCAAGATCCTCCTCTTTTAATGTTTTATTTGTTTTAAAGTACATAAATTATTCTGATTTAATACCCTTTTGAAGTTAAACTGAACTTGTAAAATGTTGGAACTGAAGTTTTAATGAGAACATTTTTAATTTGTCCATGGAATGTATTTATATTTTAATATCTGTGGGAACAAGGAAAGGTTACAGTTTAAAAGTGATATTTTTTGTGTCAAGTTGACAAGAGATGGAGTGTCATAGTTAAGCACAGGTGTCAACTTGACTGTTGAGGGTTTGGACTCTTGGCACAGTTGCAGAGAATTGATGGTTGTGTTAAGCCCAGAGCAACCTGAAGGAGGTTGTCTAGCTGATAGGGAAGACCCAGCCCATGGTGGGTGGGATTAGGCCCTGGATAAATCACATAGAGCTGGTTGAGAGAGTTGGCATCCTTCTGTTCATTTGGCTAAACATGCTGGTATGGCAAGTAAGAATCATCCATCTTTCAGTCATTATGTGTTGATGGTGTGGTCATTTCTCTCAGCCCTGGTATTGGTGGATGCTTTCCCATCAAGCTGGACTGATAAATGTAACCAGACTGTTGTAAGAAAGTAAACTCCTTGTTCCTTTAAACTGTGTGATGGTTATTTATCAGCAACCATGCAAGTGCACTGCAACACAGCCTAACCACTGAAATCACAGCTGAACTGTGATATCACAATCTTAGGTAACATCACAGCCTTACTGTTACATCACACCCTCTCATCTGATATGACAGCCTCAGTGTGACTGCACAGCCTCACCATTGACATCCTAAGCTCACTGGGAAATCCAAGCATCACCCATGATGTCACAGCTTCACTGACATTTCATAGAATAATTCCTGCAATCAGAGCCTCACTGTGACATCTTAGCCTCACAGTAACCTACCCACTGACACCACAGGCTTACCTGTTACATCTTAGCCTCATTGTGACATCAGACTTGCCACTGACATCAGAGCCTCATGGTGACATCACAGCCACATTGTGACATGCAGCCACACTGTGACATCACAGCTGCACCACTAATATCCTACCTAGCCTTAGCAGGACAACACAGCCTCACCAAAGACACTAAAGGCTCACAGTGATGTGACACTCTCAGCAGTGACATCACTGCCTTATTGTGACATCAATCTTCCCACAGATATCAAAGCCTCACAGTGACCTCACAGATTCACTGTGACCTCAAAGTCTAACCTGTTACATTATAGACTCACCTGTTACATCATAGCCTCATGGTTAAATCAGCCTTGCTACCAGCATCACATCTTTCACAGTTACCTCACAGTCTCACTGTGACATCACAACCTCTCTGTGATGTCACAGCCTCATAGTGACATCACATATTCACAATGATATCACAGAGTCACAGTGATATCACAGCTTGACTGTGGCATTATAGTCTCATTTCTAACATCACAGCCTCACTGTGACATAACAGGCTAATCTTTGAAATCATAGCATCACTGACACCACGGACAACCTGCCTAGCTTTGCTATGACACCACAGCCTCATCAATGACATCTCATGCTCACGGTCACATAACAGCCTAAACAGTGAAACCACAGCCTCACCAGCAACATCCCAGCCTCACTGGAATATCTCACCCTCATCACTGACATTGGCCTCACTTCTGACATCACAGCCTAACCACTTAAATCTCGGCCATATCATGATGTCATAATCTATCACCACTGATATCACAGCCTCAATGTGATATCACAACCTCATGGTAACATCACTGCCTGACAGGTACATCACAGCCTCTCCTCTGACTCAGTGGGACTACACAGCCTCACCAACGATGTCCTAAACTTCCAGTGAAATCCAAGCATCATTCCTGATGTCACAGCCTCACTGACATCTCATAGACTCAGCCCTGATATCAGAGCTTCACTGTGACATCACAGCCTCAGGGTGACATTACAACTTGCCCATTGACACCACAGGAAAAACTATTACATCATAGTTTCATTGTGACATCAGTCTTCCACTGACATCATAGCCTTACAGTGATACCACAGCTTCCAGAGTGATATCTCCTCATGGTGACATGATAGCCCACAATGACATACAACCTGCACAGTGACATCACAGCTTCAGTGTGATATCACGGTCTCACCAGTTATAGCACAGTCTCACCTGTGACATCAGCATCATCACTGACATTAGTCAGAACACTGACATCACTGGAACACCAGAGACAACACAGCCTTTGATGTCAGAGCCTCACGAGTGTCACTGTTATGTAATAGATTCACCACTGACATCATAGCCTCACCAGTGATATCATACACTCACTGTCACATCTTTCTCACCTCTGACATTCCAGCCTTATTGTGACATCACAATTTTATCAGTGGCATAACAGCCTCTTAGTGACATCAGTCTCACCACTAACATCACAGCCTCACTATGTCATCCAAACCTCTCCAGGATTGTCACAATATCACGATGTCATCAGAGCCTCACTGTGACATAACAACCTGACTGTAACATCACAGCCTCTCAGTGACATCACAAAAATCACTGTGGCATCAGCCTTGCCACTGACATAATAACCTCATGGTGACATCACATACACATCTCTGATATAGTCTCACTGTGACATCACAGACTCAATGTGACCTCACAGCATCACCACTGACATGATTGCCTCCCTATGACATCATCCTTCCCACTGACATCACAGTCTCACTATGACCTCACAGCCTTCACCATGACATCACCAACTCCCTGTGATATCACAGACTCATGGTGTCACCACAGAAACACGGTGACATCGCAGTCTCACCAGTGATATACCAGCCTCACCTGTGACATCAGTATCTCCTTTGACATTAGTCAGAACACTGACATCACTGCCACACTAGTGACAACACAGCCTTTGACATCATAGCCTCATCAGTGTCACTGTCATGTAATAGGTTCACCACTGACATCATAGTGGTGATGCACCATGCATTATGATGGTTATGCATCCCTAACCTTAAGGTCACAATGATGGATAAACAGGGAAAGGGGAAGAGGAGGAGGCCACCTGCTCACCTTCAAGCACCATAACCACAGGAACACAAAACCAAGGGGGCTGCTCACTGAACTTTACTAGAGTGGGTGTCTCTTCTACACCAAAAGTGGCACCACCACACATTGGAGTGCTAGATTCTCATTCATTATCAGAATTAACCAGACAATTTGCTCCACCAACTAAAAACAGCCATGTACAACCATCCACGGAATCGAGAAAGAGCTATCAATCTGTCAATCCTGACCCAGGAGCATATGGCCCAGAGGAGTAACAAACCCCTGAAGTCCCTCACTAAGGACACGATACTTAGATCCAAAACACCTCTGCATATGTCCTGCACTGGACATTGGTTACCCTTTTAGGAGTTGTTTTCACTTCCACCTTTGTTCTAGTCATTGCTTTTTATTTTCTGTGCTCTTTCACCTTGTCGGCTCGCCTCCTAGTAGTCTGCTCCTTTAGGGAACTTTTCCTCTCCAAAAAGGGTAATTTACTGCCCCCATCAGAATTCCCCCCAACTGACTGCCATTAAGGCTCTACTAGACTTACATAGGATAAAAGTGAAACCAAAGGACTTAGAAGGTTTTTTTGGAGGAAGCTTTAATCTTAGATCCTTGGATTTCCTCAGAAAATATCTGGGACCCACAGATTTGGATGGGTGTGCTCTTCCTGGTCTGTAAAAGGGAAGTCCAAGAAGGCTGTATGTTTTCTGCCCCCTTTGTTCCCAAACTCCTCTGCCTGCATCATACCAAGCCTTAAAGGATCCTCCACTGAGGAGGTGACTAATTGCTTTTCAACATCTTATCAAGCAACAGTAAAGGATAAATTCACAGAAAGAAGAGATAGAAAGATGACGGAAAATGTTAGCAAAGTGGAAACCTCCTGTCATGGGTCAGGGCCACTCCTGGGAGGGTGTGGAGCAGCGCCATAGGCAGAAATGATGGAAGAATTGCATATCCTGGACCCACGACAGCAGGAATTGTTAGAGGTCAGGTTTACTGGAGTTGATGTTGGTAAGGGACCACTCAATAGTGAGTCTGCAGCAAACTTACCCTCTGCCTGCTGTTTGTTGTATGACTCCTGGGGTCTGGGTGGTTACCCCATGCCTTCTTGCCCCCTTGCCTCGAGCTCACAATGCTCCTGCTGATTTTCCCCTCTTTTCCTGGCTGTCCCAGTGGAAATTTGGCAACAACCAGTGACATCATAGACTCACTCTGACATCTTTCTCACCACTGACATTCCAAGCTTATTGTGACATCACACCTTCACCACTGACATCAAAGCCTTATTTTGACATCAGACTCACCACAAACAACACAGCCTCACTGTGCTATTAAGACCTCTCCAGTGACATCAGAACATCACTATTACGTTAGAGCCTCACCAGTGACAATAGAGCCTCACCAATTACATAATCTCCCTGTGAAACCACAGACACTACTGACATCACAACTTCACTGTGCCATCACAACCTCACAGTGACATCATAGCCACACTGTGCCAACACAACCTCACTGTGACATCACATCCTCATAGGGACATCACATACTCACTGTGACATAACAGGCTAACCACAGTGACATCACGGACATTCTGCATATGACACCACTCTTTCTCTGGCTGTTCCGGTGGAGATTTGGCAACAACCAGTGACATCATAGACTCATTTTGACATCTTTCTCACCACTGACATTCCAGCCTTATTGTGACATTACACCTTCACCAATGACTTCACAGCCTCATTGTGACATCAGCCTCACCACTAATATCACAGTCTCACTGTGCCATCGAAACCTCTCAGTGACATCACAACATCACTATATCATCAGAGCATCACTGTGACATCATAGCCTCGCTGTGTCCTCACAGCCTCACTGTGACATTACAACCTGCCATCAAAGGTTCACTGTGATATCAAAAATTCACTGTGACATCAGTTGTGCCATTGGCATAATAGCTTCATGGTGACATCACATACGCACCCCTGACATAGCCTCATTGTGACATCACCGCCAGACTGAGACATCACATCCTCAGTGTAACTACACAGCCTCTTCACTGATGCCCTAACCTCACTGTGAAATCCAAACATCACCTGTGATGTCACAACCTCACTGACATCTCATAGAATCAGTTTGGATATCAGAGGATCACTGCAACATCACAGCCTCACAGTGACCTCACTGCCTTCCCACTGACACACCAATCCCACCTGCTGCATTATAGATGAATTATGGCATCAGTCTTGCCACTGGAATCACAGCCTCACTGTGACATCACAGCTTCCAGAGCGATAGCACCTCAGGGGACATGACGACAGCCCATAGTGAAATATGACCTTCACAATGATATTGTAGCCTCATTGTGATATCACAGACACAAGTAACAGCATACCCTTACCTGTGACATCATAGACTCATTATGCCATCTTTTTCACAACTCACATTCCAGTCTTATTGTGACATCACACCTTCACCAGTGACGTTACAGCTTCATTGTGACATCGGCCTCACCACTAACATCACACCCTCACTGTGCCATCAAAACCTCTCCAGTGACATCAGAACATCACTGTGTCATCAGAGCCTCACTGTGACATCATAGCCACTCCATGTCCTTATAGCCTCACTGTGACATTATAACCTTGCAGTTCCATCACAGCCTCACTGTGACATCATAAACTCACTGTGACATCAGCCTTGCCACTAACATAATAGCTTCATTGTGACATCATATACATACCTCTGACGTAGCCTCACTGTGACATCACAACCTCACTGTGACATCACAGCTTCACCATTGTTAGGACAGCCTCACTGTGATAATACAGCCTCAACAAGGACAGCACAGCCTCATAGTGACATCATAATCTTACTGTGGTATCACAGCCTAACCAGATATATCACAGCATCAATGCGACATCTCAGCCTCAACTCTAACATCAGTCTCACTTCTAAAATCACAGCCTAACCACTGACCTCACAGCTGCACTGTGACATCACAGCCTCAATGACATTAGCCTCACCATGACATCACCAACTCTATATGATATCACAGGCTCACGGTGACACCATAGACACACGGGGACTTCAAAGCCTCATAGTGGCATCACAGCCTCACTAGTGACATCCCAGACTCACTGTTACATCATACCCTCATTACTCACACAAGCCTTATTCTGACATCACAGCCTACACACTGAAATCACATTGTCACTGTGATGTCATAGTCTTGTTCCACTGACATCTCAGAATCACTGAGATATCACATCATCACTGGTGACTACAAAGCCTCACTGGGACATCATAGCTTCATCTCTGAAGTAATAGCCTCACTGAAACATGACAGCCTTACTATGACGTCACAGGCTCATCTCTGAAATCATTGCCCAATTAAGACATCACTGCATTGACTCTGACATTATAGCCTCACTATTTCACCAAAGCCTAACTATGGCATCACAGATACACCTCTGAAATCACAGTGTCAATGCGACATCACTTGCTCATCACTGATACCCTACTTAGCTTCACTATGAAACCACAGCCTCAACAGTGACCTCACAGGCTCACTGAAACCTGACGGACTCCTTGTTATACCACAGTATCATTATAGACAGCACAACTTCACTGTGATATCACAACTTCCCCAGTGGCATCACAACCTTACATTGACATCAGAGCCATCAAAACACACTGTGACTTAAAGCTTCACAATTGACATAATAGCTTCAATATGACACCACAGCCTCATTGGACCATCACAGACAAATTACGACATCACAGCCTCATAGTGACCTCACAACCTGCCCACTGAACCCACAGTCTCACCTGTTATATGTCTTGCCACTGACATCATTGACTCACTGTGACATCACAGCCTTCAGAGTGATATCACCTCATGGAGATGTGACAGTGACATACAAACCTCATGGTGACATCATAGCTTCACAGTGATATAACAGCCTCACTGTGGCATTATAGAATCATTTGTGACATCACAGCCTCACAGTGACATCACGGCCTCAACTCTGATATCACAGCTTCACTGTGCCATCACAGCTTCATCTCTGAAATCATAGCATAAGTGACACCATGGACTTCCTGCCTAGCCTCTCTACAACACCACAGTCTCATCACTGACATCTCAGGCTTATGGTCACATGACAGCTACAACAGTGATACCACAGCGTCCCTGGGCATCACAACCTCACCAGTAACATCCCAACCTCACTATGATAGCCTCACTTCTGACATCACAGCCTAAGCACTGAAATCTCAGCCAAACTGTGATGTCATAGTCTCTCACCACTGATATCACAGCCTCACTGTGACATCACAAAGTCACGGTACCATTACAGCATCACAGTGACATCACAGCCTCTCCTCTGACATCACACCCTCAGTATGACTACACAGGCTGACCATTGATATCCTAAAGTCACTGTGCAATCCAAGCATCATCCTTGATGTCACAGGCTCATGGAAAAATCATAGAATCAGCCCTGACATCAGAGCCTCACTGAGACATCACAGCCTCACAGTGGCCTCACAACCTGCCCACTGACACCATAGTCCACCTGTTACATAATAGCATCATTGTGACATCACAGCTTCCAGTGTGTTATCATGACAGCCCACAGAGACCTACAACCAGCACAGTGACATCATACACTCAGTGTGACATCATGGCCTCCCCAGTAGAAGCACAGTCTCAACTGTCAGAACACTGACATCATTGACACATCAGTAACTGTCATGAAATTCGCCACTGACATTATTCAGAACACTGACATCACTGCCACACCAGTGACAACACAGCTTTTGACGTCATAGCCTTACCAGGGTCTCTGTCATGTAATAAGTTCACCTCTGACACCATAGTCTCACCAGTGACATCATAGACTCAGTATGACATCTTTCTCACCACTAACATCCCAGCCTTATTGTGACATCACCTTCACAACTGACATCACAGCCTCATTGTGACATTCGTCTCAGCACTAACATCACACCCTCACTGTGCTATATAAACCTCTCTAATGACATCACAATATCACTATGTCATCAGAGCTTCACTGTGACATCATAGCCAGACTGTGTCCTCAGGGCCTCACTGTGATGTTACAATCTGACAGTGCCATCATAGGCTCACTGTTACATTACAAACACACTGTGACATCACAAACTCATAGTAACATCAGCCTTACCACTGACATAATAGCCTCATGGTGACATTACATACACACCTCTGACAGCCTCACTGTGACATCACAACCCCAATGTGACATCAGATTGCCATTGACATTAGTCAGAACACTAACATCACTGCCACACCAGCAACAACCCAACTTTTGACATCATAGCCTCACCTCTTTTATGTATTAGTTTCACCTCTGACATCATAGCCTCACCAGTGACATAATAGACTCACTATGACATCTTACTCACCACTAGCATTCAAGCCTTATTATGACATCACACCTTCACAAATGACATCATAGTCTCATTGTGACTTTAGCCTCAGCCATCCAAACCTCTCCAGTGACATCACAACATCATTGTGTCATCAGAGCTGCACTGTGACATCATAGCCACACTGTGTCCTCATAGTTTCTCTGTGATATTACAACCTGACAGTGCCATCACAGCCTCACTGTGAAATCTGGCTTGTCATGGATATAATAGCCTCATGGTGCCATCACATGCACACCATCGACATAGCCTCCCCATGAAATCACAGCCACTAAGTGACTTCACAGTATCACCACTGACATCATAGCCTCACTGTGACATCAGCTTTGCGACTGACATCACAGTCTCACTGTGACCTCACAGTCTCTACTGTGACATGATGAACTCCCTGTGACATCACAGGCTCACAGTGACACCACAGACACACGGTTACATCAAATTCTCATGGTGGCATCACAAACTCACAGTGACCTCACAGCCTGGCCACTGACACTACAGGTTCATGTGTTCCATCACAGCCTCATTGTGGCATCAGTCTTAACACTGACATCACAGCTTCCCTGAGACATCACAGGCACTAGTGAAAGCACAGCCTCACCTTTGATATCAGCATTACCGCTGACATTAGTCAGAACACTGATATCACTGCAACACCAGTGACAACCTAATCGTTGATATCATAGACTCACCACTGTCCCTGTCATACAATAGATTCACAACTGATATCATTGTCTCATCAGTGACATCACAGCTTTATTGTGACATTAGCCTCACGACTGACATCACAATCTCCCAGTGACATCACAGTCTCACCTCTGAAGTTATAGGTTCACTCTAACATCGCAGCCTCACTACGTCATCACAGGCTCAGTTCTGAAATCATTGCCTAACTGTCACATCAAAGCATCGACTCTGATGTTATACCCTCACTGTCTTATCACAGTTTCACTATGACATGGCTAATATCTGAAATCATAACCTCAATGTGACACCACACCCTCATCACTGACATCCTACCTAGCCTCACTATGACACCACTGACCTCACAGGCTCACTGAAACATGGCAGCTTCCCTGTGACACCACACTGTCACTACTGACATCATAAACTCACTATTACATCACCATTTCCCCAGTTACATCACAACTTCACAGTGACATTATAGCCTCAATGTGACATCAAAGCCATACCATGTGACATAAAGCATCACTGTGACATAAAGCTTCACTCTGATATCATAGCCTCACTGTGATATCATGGTATCACTGGTGAAAACAGCCTAAGTGACATCACAATCTCAACCCTGTGGTTATAGCATCACTGTGGCATCATAGCCACATTGTGACCTCATACCCTGTCCACTGACACCCCAGTCTCACCTGTTACACCATAGCATCATTATGGCTCCAGTCTTATCCCTGATATCACAGGCTCACTGCAACATCACAGCCTCACCACTGACAGCACAGACTCAACTGTGACATCAGTGATGCCACTGACATTAGTCCAAACACTAACATCAATGCCACACCAATGACAACACAAACTTTGACATCACAGACTCACCAGTGTCACTGTGACAGAATAGGTTCACCACTGTGATAGTTAAGCCTGGGTGTCAACTTGACACACCTGGTATTAACTAAGATGGGCTGAGATCACTTCTGTTAAGATCAACTGAGACCACTTGATAGGATTGTACCCACCCTAGATCCTATCAGACTCTCCAAAGCTCTCATAGGATCTTCCCAGTACTGCATCATATGAAAAGGAGCCATCAAAAAGAACAGATGCCTCATTGCAGCTGTGCTAGGAATCGCTCTTCCTTCGGGTCGCCTGGTTTCTTCGACCCTCTAGCCTGCCAACCCTCAAAGTCGTAGCTGCCTAGACCAAAGATTCTAGGAATTCTTCAGCCTTCAGCCATCTTTGGACTACTTCAGCTACTGACAGCCATCATTGGACTACCTCAGCTACTGGCGGCCATCGTTGGACTACCTTGGCCATACTGTAAGCTGACTCAAATACATTCGCTATATTATAGTCATTGTGTCAATTCTGCATCTCTAGAAGACCTGACTAATACAACCACTGACATTATAGTCTTACAGTGACATCACAGCCTCATTGTGATATCAGCCATACCACTGATATCACAGCCTCACTGTGCCATCAAAACTCTCCAGTGACATCACAATATCACTGCCTCATCAGAGACTCATTGTGACATTACAGCCACACTGTATCCTCACAGCCTCACTGTGACATCACAAATTCACTGTGAGATCGGCCTTGCAACTGACATAATAGGCTCATTGTGCCATCACATACACATAGCTTCACATTGACATCACAGCTTCATTGTCACATCACAGCATCACCACTGACATCATAGCCTTACTGTGATATCAGTCTTGCCACTGACATCACAGTCTCACAGTGACCTCACGGACTCCACCTGACATCAAGAACTCAGTGACATCATGGGCTCACAGTGACACCACAGCCACACGGTGACATCAAAGCCTCATGGTGGCATCACAGCCTCACCAGGGACATGCCAGACTCACTTTGACATCATACCCTCATCACTCACATCAGCCTCATTCTGATATCACAGCATAATCACTGAAATTACATCCTCATTGTGATGCCATGGTCTCACTCCACTGCCATCTCAGCCTCACTCAGATATCACAACATCACTGGTGACAATACAGCCTCACTGTGACATCACAGCCTCACCGTTGAGGTTATAGCATCAATGAGGCATCACACCCTTATCATTGACACCCTACCAAGCCTCACTATGATACTACTCTTACCACTGACCTCACAGGCTCACAGAAATATGATAGACTGCTTGTGACACCACAGTGTCACTATTGACCTCACACCCTCACTTTGACATCATAACTTGCCCAGTGACATCACAGCCTCATTGTGACCTCACAGCCATACCGTGCTATCAAAGCATCATTGTGACATAAAGCTTGACTTCTTATATCATAGCCTCACTGTGACATCACAGTCTAAGTTTGACACAATTAGCTCTCTGTGACATTAGAGCCTCACTAGTGACAATAGAGCCTCAGGAATGGCATAGATTTCAGCATCCTTATCCAAAGAATCAGGTAGACTAAGTCTCAGTTTGGAAAAGACGTATTAAAGAAACATCTTTTTGAAAAAGGACATGGCATTATTTGAAACAAATAGGAAAAATAAGTAAAGTACGGGCCTAAAGCCTGTTCTCCTAGGAATGTCACAGTAACACCCATGGGCAGGTGCTAGGAATTCCTTCCTAGGGTCATTTAAGTTTTGCCTCTGGCAAGGAGGAATTCTTCTAGGAATTGGGTGTACTTTCTACCTGCTCTTAGGTTTTTTGGGACTAGCTTCCTGCTCTCTCATTTAGAGAAAAGCTTGCTTTTAACTTTAAATGAAATTGCAACTAGAGATTTTATGTCTAGTCACACACAGTAAGCAGACTTGTTAGACAGAACGTATACATTGATTTTAAAGAAATTAGAGAGCAACTTCAAGAGTCTTAAAACATAGGTGGGTAAAATTCCCACCTATGAACTAACTCAAAAATTCTAGAAGTATGAGACTATGCTATCTGTTCACTAGACCTTTAAGAAGATGTTTGATCCCTTTTGGATTGTGATTTATGCTATCATAGATCAATTGTTCTTTTAATAATTATATTGCTTAAGTGTTTCCTTCAGCACATCTCTCAGCAGCACTCCATCAACAAGACCTACAAGCGCTTATGGCCCTTGAACATCCAAGCCATATCCCCCCAGAGACATGATTTAAGCTTGGATTGCAGAGATTCATGAGGCCTTGGTCTAATCTGCTATCCAAATATCCTGATATGCCATTCAGAGGAGAGATCCTTCCAGGGCTGCTAGCCAATGGCGAATAAGATCCTGTAAGGGAGGATGACCTAAGCCAGGCACCAGTCCATTTTGCTGGACCCCCTCTGAGGCGGGGTCAACAATCTCAGAGGAAAGAACTCTGGCTCCTGCTGGCTGTCAAAAAGGATGGATATGTAGGAGGAACGGATCAGGCAGGCCTGTATTGTCTGAGCTGCATGCAACTCTCCCAAGCTAGAACCTATTTCTATGCCTGGTGCCATGCCTGGTGCTGATATCAACCCTCCTGACTGAGAGAATCAACCTAGAGAGGACAAGAGCAAAGGTTATATTAGAACTTATGGGATGTTGGGAACACATATAGTTAATTGTAATGAAAAACAACATGTTCCTTATTGAAATCAAAAGGAACTCAAATCTCCTCTGTGTTTTAACTAGTCTCAAAATGCAGTCTCTGTTAAAACAATGACAACTATTTGGGCTCAGGCCCATGGCTATTTGGTGGAACATTATAGATAGGCTTGATTTGGAAATACTGGGAGAATGGTTCTGTTAAGTGCCTTAAGCCTTAAGCAATGGGTTAAGTTCTTGAAAAAATGTCTATCCTGAAAGTGGTTTCCACCAATTAGAAGAATACAGGTCTGTTTGCAGGTGCAACATTCATTGCCCCAAAATTTTCTAGTATTAAAGCTGTCACAAAGTTTCAATAAAGAAGGTCCAGATTCACTCAATCTAGAGGGTTGTGTATTTCTGTTCTACAATTAGACTGGGGGAGCCCTGGTTTTGAGGCCATGGCTCTGTCCTGTGGCAATAATCTTTTTGTGAAAGCACACTCATTACTGACATCACAGCCTCACTGTGACATCACAGCCTCATCATTGATATGACAGGCTCACCGTGATACTACAGCCTGATCAGAGAAACCACAGGCTTAACTGTTACATCATAGTCTCACTGTGACATCAGTCTTGCCACTGACATCACAGCCTCCCTGTAACATCACATCCTTACCACTGATAGGACAGGCTCACTGTGATACTACAGCCTGAACATTGAAACCACAGCCTCATGGTGACATCATAACCTTATTGTGGTATCACAGCCTCACTGTGACATCATAGCCTCACCAGTTATATCACATCATCAATGGGAAATCTCAGTCTCATCTCTTACATCAGACTCACTTCAGAAATCACAGGTTAAACACTGACCTCACAGATGCACTGTGACATCACAGCCTCACTGAGACATCACAGCCCCACCAGCAAAGTCCCAGCCTCACTGTGATATCTCAGCCTCATCACTGACATCAGCCTCACTTCTGACATCACAGCCTAACCAATGAAATCTCAGCCAAACTGTGAGGTCCCAGTCTTTCACCATTAATAACACAGTCTCACTGTGATATAACCTCACATTAAAAACCATGCCTTACAGTGACATCACAACCTTTCCTCTAAAATCGCAGACTCAGTGTGAAAACACAGCCTCACCACAGACATCCTATCCTACTGTGAAATCCAAGCATCACCCCTGACATCACAGCTTCACTGACATCTTGCAGAACCAGCATTGATATCAGAGCCTCACTGTGGCATCATATCATCACAGTGACCTCACGACCTGCCCACTGAAACATGAGCTCACCTATTACATCATAGCCTCATTATGCCATCAGTCCTGCCACTGACATCAAAGCATCATGGTGGGATCCTGGCCTCACCAGTGTCATGCCTGCCTCACTGTGACATCATACACTCATCAGCCACACCAGCCTCATTCTGATATCATAACCTATTCAGTGAAATCACATCCTTACTGCGATGACATTACCTTGCTCCACTGATATCTCAAGCCTCACTGGTGATGACAAAGCCTCACTGTGATATCACAGCCTCACCACTAATAGGATAGGCTCACCATGATATTAAAGCCTCACCAGTGAACACCACAGCCTCATGGTGACATCATAACCTCAATGTGGCATCACAGCCTCACCAGTCACATCACATCATTGATGCCATATCTTAGGGTCATCACTCACATCTGTCTCACTTCTGAAATCACAGCCTAACCACTGACCTCAAAGCTGCACTGTAACATCAGAGCCTCACTGTGACATCACACAGTCACTGTGACATCACTGCTTCATGGTGATATCACAACCACACTGTGACATCAGGGCCTCACCAATGGTATCCTACCGAGTCTTACTAGGTCACCACAGACTCGCCACAGTAGCACAGGCTCACAGTAACATGACAACCTCATCAGTGACATTATACCCTTTGACATCATAAACAGTGACCCCACAGCCTCACATGTTACATCACTGACATATTTTTTTAATTTTTAATTTCTTAAAATTTTTTTGTTTATTCAATTGTGCATGTGTGTATGTGTGTATGTGTGTATGTGTAGAACCACGGGCGAATTCAGGAACAAGCATGGACCTCCTATTTCTCCTCCTTGTTTACTCTGCCCCGGGATACACAGGCTCTGCCCTACTAGGACCAGAAGCACAGGCCGCCCCTGCTTCTGCCCGGCGTCTATACGTGGGGTCTAGGATCCGAACTCAGGACCTTCTGCCTGCAAGGCAGAGGCCTAACCCCTGAACCAACTCTCCAGCCCCTACATCACTGACTTATTGTGACATCAATTTTACCACAGATATCACAGCCTCACAGTGACCTCACAATCTAACCTCTTACATCAGAGTCTCACCTGTTTCATCAGAGCTCATAGTGAAATCATACATGCCACTGACATCTCATCTTCTAGAGAGACCTCACAGCCTCACTGTGATATCTTAGTCTAATCACTGACATCAGCCTCCCATCTAATATCATAGCCAAACCACTTAAATCACAGCCAAACTGTGATATCATAGTCTGTCACTTCAGATATCACAGCCTTATTGTGATACAACAACATCACGGTAACATGACAGCTTCGCAGTGACACCACAGCCTCTCCTTTGACATCACAGCCTCAGTGTGACTGCACAGACTCACCATTGAAGTCCTAACCTCACTGTGATATCCAAGCTTCACCACTGATCTCACAACCTCACTGATTTCTCATAGAATCAGCCCTGATATCAGAGCCTCACTGCAACATCCCAGCATCACAGTGACATCTCAACTGGCCTATTTACACCACAGACTCACTTGTTACATCACAGTCTCACTATGACATCACAGTCTCACCACTAATATTACGGCTCACTGTGATATCACAGCCTCACCAGGGACACCACAGCCTCACTGTAATATCTCAGCTTCATCAGTGACATCAGTCTCACATCTGATATCACAGCTGAATCACTGAAATCACAGCTGAACTGTGATGTCATAGTCTATCACGAATGATATCACAGCCTCATGGAAACAGCACAGCCTCACAGTGATATCAGCCTCTCCTCTGACACCACAGGCTCAGTGACTGCACAGCCTCACCACTGACATCCTAACCTCACTGTGAATTGAATATCATACCTGATGTCACAGCCTCACTGACATCTCATAGAATCAGCCACACTGTGAAATCACAGCCCCACAGTGAGCTCACAGCCTGCCCACTGAAACCACTGGCTCACCTGTGACATCGTAGCCTCATTGTGACATCAGTCTTGCCTCTGACATCACCACCTCAATGTGTCAGCTTCCAGAGTGACATCACTTTACAGTGACATGACATCCCACAGTGACATACAACATCCTTATTGTGACATCTCACCTTCACCAGTGACATCACAGCCTCATTGTGACATCAGCCTCACCATTAACATTATACCCTCCAAACCTCTCCAGTGCATAACAATATCATTGTGTCTTCAGAGCCTCACTGTGACATCATAGGCACACTGTGTCCTCACAGCCTCACTGTGACATTACAACCTGATAGTGACATAACAGCCTCTTCCTTGACATCACGGGCTCACAGTGATACAACAGTCACACGGTGACATCAAAGCCTAACAGTGGCCTCACAGCCTCACCAGCGATATGCCAGCCTCCCTGTGACATCATAACCTCATCATTCACATCAGCCTCATTCTGATATCACAGCCTAATCCCTGAAATCACATCCTTATTGTGATGTCATAGTTTTGCTCCACTGACATCACAGCCTTATTGATAACATGACATCACTAGTAAGAACACAGCCCCACTGTGACTTCACATCCTCATCTGTGAGGTTATAGCCTCACTGTGACATCACAGCCACCCTGTGACATCACAGCCTCACCAGTTACATCACATTACCAATGGGACATCTCAGACTCATCTCTCACATCAGTCTCATTTCTGAAATCACAGCCCAACCATTGAAATCACAGCTGCACTCTGACATCACAGCCTAACTGTGACATCATAGTCCCATTGTGATATCACAGCCTAATTGTGACATCACATTTACACTGTGACATTACAGTCTCATTACTAGTATCCTACCTAGACTTACTAGAACACCACAGACTCACCACAGATAGCACAGTCTCACAGTAACATTATAGCCTCAGCAATAACATACTAATTTCACTGAATTCTAAGCATTACCACTGATGTCACAGCCTCACTATATCTCATAGAACCAGCCGTGACATCAGAGCCTCACTGTGACATCAGAGCCTCACAGTGACCTCATTGCCTGCCCATTGACATCACAGACTTGTCTGTTACATCATAGACTCATTATGACATAATTCTTGCCACTGACATCACAGCCAAACTGTGACTTACAGCTTCCATGGTGATATTACCTTACAGTGACATGACAGCCCACAGTGCATACAACCTTCTCAGAGACATCAAAGCATCAGTGTGAAATCACACACAGCCTCACTGTAACATGACAGCCTCACCTCTGGTTATAGCCTCACTGTGACATCACAACCTATGACATCACAGGCTCACCTCTGAAATCATAGCCTCAACGCAACTTCACACACTCATCACTTATGTCCTACCTAGCTTAATTATGACACTACAGCTTCATCACAGACCTTACATGTTCACTGAAATATGAAAGCCTCCCTGACACCACAATGTCGCTATCGACATGACAATGTCATTGTGACAATACAACTTCCCCAGTGACATCAAAGCCTCACAGTGGAATCACAGCCTCAACAATGACTTGCCAGCCTCGCTATGACATCATACCCCCAATCACTCACATGAGCCTCATTCTGACATCACAGTCTAAACACTGAAATCTCATCCTCATTGTGATGTCATAATTTTGCTCTACTGTCATTATAGTCCCACTGTGATATCACGGCATCACTAGTGACAACAGAGCCTCACTGTGGCATCACAGCTTTACCTCTCATGTTGTGACATAAAGGCCAAAATATGACATCACAAGCTAAACTCTGAAATCATAGTCTCATTGCGACATCACACCCTCATCACTGACATACTACCTACCCTCACTATGGCAACACAGCCTCTGCACTGACCTCACCGGCTCACTGAAACATGACAGTCTCCCTGTAACACCACAGTGTCACTATTGACATCACACACTTACTGTGACATTACAACTTCCCCAGTTACATCACAACCTCATAGTGACATCACAGCCTCATTGTGACATCATAACTATACCGTCCCAATGAAGCATCATTGTGACATGAAGCTTCACCTCTGATATCATACCTCACTGTGACATAACAGCCTCAGTTTGACACAATAAACTCACTGTGACATTTGATTCTCACCAGTGATAATACAGCCTCACCAATGATATAATCTCCCTGTGAAAGCACAGTCACTACTGACATCACAACCTTACTGTGAAATCACAGCCTCACAGTAACATCACAGCCTCATTGTGACTGCATATCCTCACCACTGACCTCCTAAACTCACTGTGAAATCCAAGCATTACTCCTGACCTCACAGCCTCACTGACATTTCATAGAATCATCCCTGACATGAGATTCTCAATGTGACATCACAGCCTCACAGTGACTTCACAACCTGCCCACTGACACCATAGGCACACCTGTTATATCATAGCCTCACTGTGACATCAGCCTTGCTAATGACATTACAGTCTCACTGTGACATCACAACATCCAGCGTCACAAACACACTGTGATATCAGCTTGATGCTGGCATAATAGCCTCATGGTTACATCACATGCACACTCTGTGACGTAGCCTCATTGTGACATAATAACCTCAATGTGACTTCAGAGCATCACCACGGACATCATTGCCTCACTGTGGCATTAGCCTTGCTACTGATATCACATTCTCACTATGATCTCAAAGCCTCTACCCTGACATCACCAACTCTCTGTGACATCACAGGCTGACGATCCACAACCACATTGTGACATCACAGAAACATGGTGGCATCACAGCCTCACCAGAGACAAGCCAGCCTCACTCTGACATCATTCTCTCATCACTCACATCAGCTTCATTCTTTCATCACAGACTTCCACTGAAATTACTTCCTCTCTGTGATGTCATATCTCACTCCACAGACATCTCAGCTTCACTGTGATATCGCAACATCAATGGTGATAACACAGCCTCACTGTGACATCACAGCCTCACCTCTGAGATTTTTAGCGTCACTGTGACATCACAGCCCCACTATCGTATCACTGGCTCACCTCTGAAATCATTGCACAGTTGGGCAACTGTGACATCACAGCCTCAAATCCGACGTTATAGCCTCATTGTTTCATCACAGTCTCTTTATGACATCACAGGTGTGCTTCTGAAATCATAGCCTCAATATGACATCACACCCTCATCACTGACAAACTTCCTATCATCACTGACAAACTTCCTAGGCTCACTATGGCACCACAGCCACACCACTGACCTCACAGGCTCACTGAAATATGACAGTCTCCCTGTGACACCACAGTAGCACTAAGGTATCACAACCTCACTGTGACATCACAACTTTCCAAGTGACATTACAACTTCTCAGTGACATCAGAGCCTCATTGAAACATCACAGCCATACTTGCCATCAAAGCATCACTGTGACAGAAAGCTTCACCTCTGACATCATAGCCTCACTGTGACATGATAGCCTCAGTTTGACTCAATAAACTCACTGTGACATTAGACCCTCACTAGGGCAATATAGCCTCACCAATGACATAGTCTCCCTGTGAAAGCACAGTCACTACAGACATTACAATCTCTAATGACATCAAAGCCACACTGTGCCAGCACAGCTTCACTGTGACATCACAGATTCACCACTGATATGACAGTCTCACAGTGACATCACAGCTTCTCCTCTGACATCACAGCCTCAGTGTGACTGCACAGCCTCACCACTGACGTCCTAACCTCACTGGGAATTCCAATCATGACCCTGAAGTCACAGACTCACTGACATCTCATTGAATCATACCTCACATCACAGCCTCACTGCAACATCACAGCCTCACAGTGACTTCACAGCCATCGCACTGACACCACAGGCTTACGTGTAACATCACAGACTCATTGTGATATCAGTCTTGCCCCTGATATCACAGCCTTGCTGTAACATCACAGCTTCCAGAGTGATATCACCTCACGGTGACATGACAGCACAGAGAGACATGCAACTCACACAGTGAAATGAAAGAAACAGTGTGACATCATGGCCTCACCAATGACAGCACAGCCTCATCAATGACATGATAATTGCCACTGACATTAGTCAGAACAGTGACATCACTACCACACCAGTGACAACACAGCCTTTGACATCACAGTCTCACCAGGGTCATTATCATGTAATAAGATCAACACTGACATCAGAGCCTTACCAGCGACATCATAGACTCACTATGACTTCTTTCTCACCGCTGACATTCCAGCCTCATTGTGACATCAGCACCACCACTACAGTTACAGCCCCACTGTGTCATAAAAACCACTTCAGTGACATCACAGAACCTCACTGTGACATCCAACATACACTGAGTCCTCACAGCCTCACTGCGACATTACAACATGATGGTGACATCACAGCCTCACTGTAACATCACAAACGCACTAACGTCAGCCTTGCAACTGACATAATAGCCTCATAGTGACACCACATACACACAACTGACTTAGCCGCACTGTAACATCACAGCCTCAATGTCACATCACAGGATCACCACTGACATAATAGCCTCACTGGGACATCAGCCTTGCCACTGACATCACAGTCTCATGGCCACATCACCACCTCCACTGTAACATCACCAAATTCTTGTGACATCATGGACTCACGGTGACACCACAGCCACATGGTGACCTCACAGCCTCAAGAGACTGACCTTATTGTCTCGCTATTTAATCATAGCCTCACTGCCAGCACAGCCTCGCAGTGAAATCACAGACCCACCAGTGACAGCACAGCCACACCTATAACATCAGTTTCACGTCTGACATTGGTCAGAACACTGACATCACTGCCACAGCAGTGACAATACAACCAGTGCCATCACAGTCTCAACTCTGATTTTATTGCTTCAGTGTGACACCACAGCCTCACTATGACATGACAGGCACACCTCTGAAATTATTGCCGAACTGTGATATCACAGCATCTACTCCGACCTTATAGTCTCACTGTTTCATCACAGTCATATTGTGCCAGCACCACCTCGAAGTGAAATCAAAGACTCACCAGTGACAGCACAGCCTCACCTATGACATCAGTGTCGACACTGACATTGGTCAGAACACTGACATCACTGCCACATCAGTGACAACACAGCCAGTGCCATCACAGCCTCAATGTGATATCACATCTACACTGTGAAATCACACTTGCCTTTTAAATAATAGCCTCCCTGTCACATCACAATATCCCCAGTGACATTACAACCTTACCATGACAGCACAGTCTCATTGTGATATCACAGCCATACCATGCCATCAAAGCATCACTGTGACATAATGCTTCACCTATATCATAGCCTCACTGACATCGCAGCCTGTTTGACACAATAAACTCAATGACATTAGAGCCTCATCAGTGACAATATAGCCTCATGAATGACATAATTTCCCTGTGAAAGTACAGTCATTTCTGATATCACAACCTCATTGTGACATCACAGCCACACTGTGCCACACAGCCTCACCAGTGGTATCCTACCTAGCCTTGCCATGACACCATACTCTCACCACAGATAGCTCAGGGTCATAGTGACGTGACAGCCTTAGCAGTGACATGATACTCTTTGACATCATAAGGAGTGACACTATAGCCTCACATGTTACATCATTTCCTCCTTGTGACATCAATCTTCCCACAGATATTGCTGCCTCACAGTGACCTCAAGGCCTGTCTGTGACCTCACAGTCTAACTTATTACATCATAGACTCACCTGTTACACCATAGCCTCATGGTGAATTCAGCATTGTTACTGATATCAAATCTTTCACAGTGATCTCAGAGCCTCACTGTGACATCACAAACTCTCTGTGATGTCACAGCCTAATAGTGACATCACAGTGGTATCGCAGCCTCACTCTGGCACTGCAGACTCATTTCTGACATCACAGCCTCACTGTGACATCACAGTCTCACCTCTGACATCACAGCCTCACTGTGATATAACAAGCTAACCTCTGAAATCATAGCTTCAGTGACACCACAGACAACCTGCCTAGGCTCACTACCACACCACAGCATCATCACTGACTTCTCAGGCTCACAGTTACATGACAGCCTGAACATCATAGCCACACTGTGTCCTCATAGATTAATGGTGACATAACAACATGATAGTGCCATCACAGCCTCACTGTGACATCACAAAATCACTGTGACATCTGCCCTGCTACTGACATGATACACTCATGACATCACATGCACACCTCTGATGTAGCCTCACTGTGATATCACAGCATCATCACTGACATCATAGCCTCACTGTAAAATCAGCCTTGCCATTGACATCACAGTCTAAATGAACTCAGTCTCCACAGTGACATCACAAAATCCCTGTGACATCACGGGCTCATGGTGACACCACAGACACACGGTGACATGAAAGCCTCACGGTGACATTAGAGCCTCACTAGTGACAATACAGCATCTCCAATGACATAGTCTCCCTGGAAAGCACTGTCACTACTGACAACACAATCTCACTGTGTTCTGTGACATTAGAGTCTCACCAGTGACAATACAGCCTCAACAATGGCATAGCCTCCCTGTAATATCACAGTCACTCCTGAAATCACTACCTCACTATGACATCACAACCTGACTATGAAATCTCAGCCACTCTGTGCCAGCACAACCTCACTGTGACATCACAGTCTCAACACTGATGTGAAAGACTCACAGTGACATCACAGCCTCACAAGGGATATCACAGCCTCATGGTGATATCATAACATCACTGTGGCATCACAGGCTCACCACTGGCTCACCTAGCCTTACTATGACACTACAGTCTCCCCAATGAAAGCACAGGCTCACAGTGATGTGACAGACTCAGCAGTGATATCATTGCCTTTGACATCATAAACAGTGGCACCACAGCATCACATGTTACACCACTGCCTCACTGTGACATCAATCTTCACACAGATATCACAGTCACACAGTGACCTCACAGCCTCACTGAGACCTCACAGTCTAATCTGTTATATCATAGACTCATCTGTTATATCATAGCCTCATGGTGAAATCAGCCTTGCCACTGACATACAAACCTCTGATATAGCCTTACTGTGACATCACAGACTCAATATGACTTCACAGCATCACCTCTGACATAATAGCCTCACTGTGACATCAGCTTTGCCGCTGACATCACAGACTCACTGTGACCTCACTATCTCCACCATGACATCACCAACTCCCTGTGACATCACGGGCTCATGGTGACACCACAGCCAGATGGTGACATCATTTCTCAGGATGGCATCACAACTTCACAGTGACCTCCAGCCAAACCACTGACACCACAGCTCAACTCTTATATCGTAGCCTCATTGTGGCATCAGTCTTACCACTGACATCATATTCTCACTTTGATATCACAGCTTCACCAATGACAGCACAACCTCACCTGTGCCATCAGCGTCGCCCCTGACCTTAGTCAGAATACTGACATCACTGCCACAAAAGTGACAACACAGCCTTTGATACAGCCTCACCATTTACACTGTCATGTAATAGATTCACCAGTTGCATCATAATCTCACTATGACATCTTTCCCACCACTGACATTCCAGCCTTTTTGTGACATCACACCTTCACCAGTGACAGCCTCATTGTGACAGCAGCCTCACCACTAACATCACAGCCTCACTGTACCTGTGACATCACAAAATCACTGTGTCATCAAAGCCTCACTGTGATATCATAGCCACAATGTCCTTACAGCCTTACTGTGACATCAAACCTGACAGTTCCATAAGAGCCTCTATGTGACATCAAAACTCACTGTGACATCAGCATTTCCACTGACATCAGAGTCTCACTGTAACCTCACCGAGACATCACCAACTCCCTGTGATGTCATGGGCTCACAGTGACACCACAGCCACACAGTGACATCAAACACTCACAGTGGCAGCATAGCCTTACAGTGACCTCACAGGCTTCCCACTGACATTACGTCTCACCTGTTACATCATAGCATCATTGCAAACTCAACTTATCACTCTCATCACAACCTCAGTGTGACATCACAGACTCATCAGTGACAGCGCAGCCTCACGCATGACATCAGCATCGCCACTGACATTAGTCAGAGCACTGACATCACTGCCACCAGGGACAACACAGTTTTTGACATTACAGCCTCACCAGGGTCACTATCATGTAATAGGTTCACCACTGACATCATTGTCTCACCAGTGACATCATAGACTCATTGTGACATCTTTCTCACAACTGACATTACAGCCTTATTGTGACATCACACCTTAACCAGTAACATCACAGCCTCATTGTGTCATGAGCCTCACCACTAAAATCACAGCCTTATTCTCCCATCAAAATGTCTCCAGTGACATCACAAAATCATTGTGTCGTCAAAGCCTCACTGTGGCATCATAGCCACTCTATGTCCTCTCAGCCTCTCTGTGACATCACAGCTTCACTATGACATCACAGGCTTACCTCTCAAATCATTGCCCAACTGTAACATCACAGGATTGACTCTGAGGTTACAGTTTCACTGTTTCATCTCAGAATAACTATGACATCACAAGTTCACCTCTGAAATCATAGCCTCAATGCCACATCACACTCTCATCACTGACATCCTACCTGGCTTCACTATGACACAACAGCCTCACCACTGACTTCACAGGTTCACTGAAACAAGGCGGCCACCCTGTGACATCATATGTTCGCCATTGACATGACAAACTCGCTGTGACATCACAACTTCCCCAGTGACATCAAAACATCCCAGTGATATCACAATCTCAGTGTGACCTCACACCCATAACATGCCATCAAAGCATCACTGTGACATGAAGCTTCACCTCGGACAGCATAGCCTTACTGGGACATCACAGCCTCAGTATGACACAATAAACTCACTGTGAAATTTGAGCCTCACCGGTGATGATACAGTCTCACCAGTGACAATACAGTGTCACCAATGGCAGTCTCCCTGTCAAAGCACAGTCAATACTGACACCACAACCTCACTGTGACATCACAACCTCACTGTGACATCATAGACACAGTGTCAACACAGCCTCATTGTGGCATCACAGCCTCACCAGTTATATCACATCATCAATGCAACATTTCAGCCTCATCTCTCACATTAATCTAACTTCTGAAATCACAGCCTAACCACTGACCTCACAGCAACACTGTGACATCCCACTTCACTCTAGCATTATAGCCACATTTCTGACATCATAGCATCACAGTGACATCACAACCACATTCTGACCTCACAGCCTCAAGACCGTTATGTTACCTAGCTTTGCCATGACACCACAGCGACACCACAGGTAGCACAGGCTCACAGTGATGTAGTGGACTCAGCAGTGACAGCCTTTGACATTATAAACAGTGATACCACAGCTTCACATGTTACATTACTGCCTCATTGTAACATCAATCTTCATACAGATATCATAGTCTCACAGAGATCTCAAAGCTTCACTATGACAACACAGTCTATACTGTTACATCATAGACCCCCCTTTTACATCATAGCCTCCTGGTGAAATCAGCATTGCCACTGACATCACATCTTCTACATTGACATCACAGCCTCACTGTGACGTCACAACCTCTCTGTGATGTCACAAACTCAGTGACATCACAGCTTCACAGTGATATCACAGCCTCACTGTGGAATTATAGCCTCACTTCTGAAATAACAGCCTCACTGTGACATCACAGCCTCACTGTGACATAAAGGGCTGTCCTCTGAAATCACAGCATCAGTGACACCATGGACATCCTGCCTAGCTTCGCTATGACAGAGTGGCTTGTCTTGGCCAATCAGGAGCATGATAACGGACATTTTGTTCTTCTAGCTCTGATTCTTCAGAGGAGGAGAGAGAGTTATTAGGTGGCTGGGGGATGACGGGGAACGCAAGCTTGGGAGGTTGAGGAGATGTATCGGGTTCAGGAGGGCAATCATGAACGGAGGGGAGAGAAGAATAAGGGAAGGATGTGTGGGTGGAGAAGGTATGTCAACTACAACAGATGGACAAGGAGAGGAACGTTTGAGGTCAGGGTTCTTAGGTGGAATAGATGTTTGAGAAGGCGTGCGCGAAAGGGGTCTAAGAAACTCTTCGGCTAAGGCCAGAAGTCTTTTGCCGCCATTAGATTCCTGAATTATATCATTAATCAAGTTCCAGTAACTAAAGGTTTGAACGGGAACTGCCTCAGGCCCTCATTGTAAAAGGAGCTGGTTTAAATCATGACCTACTTTAGTCCAAGTCTGGGGGTGAATCTCTGGACCCATAATAACAATCCAAGGACAAGCTTCAGAAATGAAAGAAAAAAATCCTACTAAATCTTTTCTTTTAACTCTAACTCCCCTTTCTCTGAGAGAGGACTTAATATCCTTAATAAAGACAGCCTCTTTAGAAACATTTTGGCCCATCGCTGAAAATAATGAGACGAAGACTGATCACTTACCAAAGATGACTTTCCCTTGTGAGCGGCAAGGGCGATCTCTACGAGTTGCACTGGAGATAGCTTTCCCTTGTGAGCGGTAAGGGCAGTCTCCTCTACGAGTTGCACTGAAGACAGCTTTCCCTTATGAGTGGTAAGGGCGGTCTCCTCTACGAGTTGTACTGGAGATGACTTTCCCTCGTGCGTGACAAGGGTGATCTCCTCTACGAGCCTCTGATCCGCGCGGCTGGGTCTTTGTTCGACTCGGGGTCCGTGCCTCGAGCCCTACGTTTGGGCGCCACTTGTCCTGTCCAGCAGGACCAGTTATTTGTGGGTCCAAGGAGGATCGAGCCTGCAGGAAACGATGGGCGAGAAAGAAAGAGGGAGACCAAGCAAAGAGTTGTCAAGGTCTCGTTTATTTAGGGTTAAGGTACAGCTTATATGCTCAGGCTGGAGGGGGAAGAGGGGCAAGAGAAAAAAGATAAGCATCGGTGGAGGCGCCTGGTAATTGTGACGTTTAACAGTCGCGATATTAGCACCCGGCATCTGGCAGTTGCGATATCGGTTATCTGGATCCGGAGCGTTTTTACGGCTCTTCTGGAATGTCCTGGTACGCTGGGTCCCGGGGGCACATGTCAAACAAGTTTTATGAGTTCCTTTTGGCCCTTTAGTGACTCTGGCCTCTAACAGTAACATCTCAGCCTCACTGCAAAAAAACATGCTCTCAGTGACCTCACAACCTGCCCACTGACACCACACACTTGCGTGTTACATCATAGCCTCATTGTGACTTCGGTCTTCTCACTGACATAACATCCTCACTGTGACATCACAACTTCCAGAATGATATCACCTCAAGGTGACATGACAGCCCTCAGTGATATAAACCATCACAGTGACATCATAGCACCACTGTGACATCAATCTTACCACTGATATCACAGTCTCAATATGACCTCATAGCCTCCACCATACCATCACCAACTCCCATGATGTCACCAGCTCATAGTGAAACCACAGCCATAGTGACAGCAAATCCTCACGGTAACATCGCATCCTCACCAGTGACATGCCAGCCTCACTGTGACATTACAGCCATACTGTGCCATCAAGGCATCACTGTGATATAAAGCTTCATTTCTGACATCATAGCCTCACTGTGACATCGCAGCCTGTTTGACAAAATAAACTCACTGTGACATTAGAGCCTCACCAGTGACAATAAAGCCTCACTAAAGACAGAGACACCCTGTGAAAGCACAGTCACTACTGAAATCACAACTTCACTGTGACATCACAGCATCATTTTGATATTACAGTCACATTGTGCCAGCACAGCCTCACCAGTGACAGCACAGCCTCACTTGTGATGTCAGTAATGCCATTGATATTAGTCAGAACATTGACATCACTTCCACACAGCCTTTGACATCACAACCTCACCAATGTCACTGTCACATAATAGGTCCACCACTGACATCATATTCTCACCAGTGTCATTAAGTGTGACATTATGGCCTCACCTGTGACAACACAGCCTCACCTGTGACATAAGCATCTACATGGACATTAGTCAGAACACTGCCATCACTGCCACAGCAGTGACAACAAAGCCTTAGTCATCACAAAGTCACCATTGTCACTGTCATGTAATAGGATCACCACTGACATCATAGCCTCACCAGTGACATCATAGTCTTACTATGACATTTCTCACCACTGACATTCCAGCCTTATTGTGACATCACACCTTCAATGGAGACATCACAGCCTGATTATGACATCAGCCTCACCACTAATATCACAGTCTCACTGAGCTATCAAAACCTTTCCAGTGACATCACAACATCACTATTTTGTCAGAGCCTCACTGTGACATCATAGCCAAACTGTGTCCTCACAGCCTCACTCTGACACTGCAACCCGATATTGCCATCACAGCCTCACTGAGATCACAACCTGTCTGTGACATCAGCCTTGAAACTGATATATTAGCCTCATGGAGACATTACATACACACTTCTGACATAGCCTCACTGAGACATCACAGGTTTAATTTGGTTTCACAGCATCACCACTGATATCATAGCCTCACTGTGACATCAGCCTTGCCACTGACATCACAGTCTCACTGTGACCTCACAGCCTCCTCCATGACATCAAAAAATCCCTGTGACATCAGGGGTTCATGGTGACACCACACCCACACGGTGACATCAAAACTTATGGTGGAATCACAGCTTCACTATGACATCACAGGCTCACCTCTGAAATCATTGACCAACTGTGACATCAGAGCATCGACTCTGATATTATATCCTCACTGTTTCATCACTGCCTAATTATGAGAGCACAGGCTCACCTCTGAAATCATAGACTCAATGCAACATCACACCCTCATCACTGACATCCTACCTAGCCTTACTATGACACCACAGCTTCACCACAGTTAGCACAGTGTCACAGTGATGTGACAGTCTCAGCAGTTGCATCATAGCTTTTGACATCACAAACAGTGACAGCACATCCTCACATGATATATTAGAGCCTCATTTTTGGCATCGATATTCCCACAGATATCACAGCCTCACAGTGACCTCACAGCCTCACAGTGACATCACAACCTCTCTTTGATGTCACAGCCTGATAGTGATATCACAGCTTCATAGTGCTATCACATCCTCACTATGGCATTATAGCCTCATTATGACATCACAGCCTCATTGTGACATAACAGACTAATCTTTGAAATCGTAGCATCAGTGACACCATGGACATCCTGCCCAGTCTTGCAATGACACTACAGCCTCATCATTGACATTTCAGGTTCACTGTCACATGACAGTCTCAAGAGTGACACAATAGCCTCTCGTGGCATCACAGCCTCACAAGTAACATCCCAGCCTCATTATGACATCTCATCCCAATCACTAAAATCTCAGCCTCACTGTGACCTCAGTCTAATCTGTTAGAGCAGATTACATAGACTCACTGTTACATCATAGACTCATGGTGAAATCAGCCTTGCCACTGGCACCACATCTTCCACAGTGGCCACACAGCCTCACAGTGACAACACAACCTCTCTATGATGTCACAGCCTCATAGGGCCATCACAGCTTCAATGATATCATGGCCTCACTATGGCATTATTGTCGTGTTTCTGACATCACAGCCTCAGCTCTGACATCACAGCCTCACTGTGTTATAACAGGCTAACCTCTGAAATCATAGCATCAGTGACACTACAGACATCCTGACTAGACATCTCTGCCTCATCTCTGACATCACAGTTTAACCACTGAAATCTCAGCCGAACTGTGATGTTACTGTCTATCACCACTGATATCACAGCCTCACACTGACATCACAGCCTCTCCTCTGATATCACAGCCTCAGTGTGATTGCACAGCACTATCACAGATTCACCTCTGAAATCTTTGCCCAACTGTGACATCACAGCATTGATTCTGAAGTTATAGCCTCACTGTTTCTTTACATCCTCACTATGACATCACAGGCTCACCTCTGAAATCATAGCCTCAATGCGACATCACGTCCTCATCACTAACATCCTACCTGGCCTCACTATGGCTCCACAGCCAAGCCACTGACCTAACCAGCTCACTGAAACTTGACAGCCTCCCTTTGAAACCACAGTATCGCTATTGACATCACAACCTCACTGTGACATCACAATTTTCCCAGTGACATCACAACCTCACAGTGATATCACAGCTTCATTGTGACATCACAGCTATATCATGCCATCAAAGCATCACTGTGACAAAAAGCATCACCTCTGACATCATAGCTGTACTGTGACATCACAGCCTTAGCTTGACGTAATAAACTCATTGTGACATTAGCATCTCACCAATGACAATAGAGCCTCACCAATGACAAAGTTTCTCTGTGAAAGCACAGTCACTACTGACATTCCAACCTCATTGTGACATCACAAATTTACCATGACATCACAGCCACACTGTGACAACAGTTTCATGGCAATATCATCACTTCACAGTGAAGTGACATCACTGCCTCAGTTTGAGACAATAAACTCACTGTGACATTAGAGTTTCCCCAATGAAAATATAGCCTCACCAATGACACAGTCTCACTGTGAAAGCACAGTAATTGTTGACATAACAATATCACGGTAACATCACAGCCTTACAGTGACATCACAGCCTCTCCTCTAACATGACAACCTCAGTATGACTGCACAGTCTCACAACTGACATTCTAAACTCACTGTGAAATCCAAGCATCACCCCTGAAGTCATAGCCTCACTGATATCTCATAGAATCAGCCCTGACATCAGAGTCTCATGGAGACATCACAGCATCAAAGTGACCTCCCAGCCTGCCAACTGAAACCACAGGATCACCTGTAACATCATAGCCTCATTGTGCCATTAGTCTTGCTACAGACCTCACAGCATCACTGTGATATCACTTCCAGATTGATATCACCTTAGGGTGACATAACAGCCCACAGTGATACACAACCCTCACAGTAACATCATACTCTCACTGTGATATCATAGAGTCACTATGACATGTTTCTCACCACTGACATTCCAGCTTTATTGTGACATCACACATTCACCGGTGACATCACAACCTCATTGAGAAATCAGCCTCACTAATAACATCACAGCCTCACCGTGCCATCCAAACCTCTCAAGTGACATCACAACATCATTGTGTCATCAGAGCCTCACTGATATATCATAGCCACACTTTGCCACAGACCAGAATCGCGGCCTCTAGACCAGGGCTCCCCAGGACTGGGTGGAGAACAGAACACACACAGCTCCCTCTCGTCCGAGTGTATCCTGAACCCGTTTATTGAAACTTTCGTGACAACTTTTATACAGAAAATTTTGGGGTAAAGAATGTTTCATATACAATAGATAATCAGCAAAATCACCTTCAGGGTGGACCCTTTTTTCAAGAACCTAACCCATTGCTTCAGGGCAAAGGCACTTAACAGAAACATTCTCTCAGTGTTTCCAAACTTATCTAATCTATAATGCTTCACCGGATAACTATGGGGCTGAGCCCACATTTTAACTGCTTTTTTAAAATACACAGAGGCAGAATGATCTCCTTTTGATTTTAGCAAGGAACATATTTTACAATTAACTATAGAAGTCCCCAACACCCCATAAGTCCCAGCGTGAGCTTTTGCTGTTGTCCTCTCCAGGTTAATACTCTCAGTCAGGCAGGTCGACATAGGCACCAGGCATGGCAGCAGGTTCTAACTTGGGAAGATGTATGCAGCTTATGTAGTCTCTACTATCCAAGCTTAAACTACATCACTAAGGGGGCCTTGACTTGGATACTCAAGGCTCATAAGCTATAGCTGGTTCTGTCGATGGAACACTGAGGTATGCACTGAAGAAAACACTTAAGCAATATAATTATTAAAAGAATAACTTCTATAATAGCATCCTTCTAGTCCTTTAATAGTAAGGTTGCTTATGTCTTTCTTTGAGGAATTCCAGAAGTGTATTGCCATCAGTTAGATGACCCATCTGTGAACCATGCATACTCCAAACCTGGGGTCCAGTCAGGCCCCATATGCCGAGGGTGTCTCTTTCGGGGCGGAGGCAATCATTGGTGGGAGTGCACTCAGATGGTCCATCTCTGTGATTTCTCATAAGAGTGCTGTTTGGGGTACGAAAGACACAGCCCCCTTTGCTTCTGACATGGATTCTCCCAGTTTGGATTGCAAATACCATCTCCAGGGGCAGTCTTGGCATCTAGACTTTCTGGCATGATGGTCTCTTCCTTGGCCTTCAGCCAGTGTAAGAGGGTATCACAGTTTCTTTTAAGGTTCTAGCGGACTGATAGCATAGTCTTATACTTCTGGAATTTCTGAGTTAGTACATAGGTGGGACTCTTACCCAACCTATGTTTTAAGACTCTAGAAGTTATTCTCTAATTTCCTTAAAATCAGTGCACACATTCTGGCTAACAAGTCTACTTATTGTAAATGACTAGACATGAAATATCTATTTAGTATTTGACTGAAACTTAAAAAGCAGGCTTCTTCTCTAGAACAGAGAGCAGGAAGCTAGTTCCAAAAAACTCTAAGAGCAGGTAAAGGGCACTCCTAATTCCCAGAAGAATTTGTCCTGCCAGGAGGCAAAACTTGAATTATCCCAAAAAAACAAAACCTAGGTAAAGGACACTCCTAATTCCCAAAATTCTTCCTGCCTGAGGCAAAATCCAAATTATCTAGGAGAGAGTGTCCAGCCCCTGTTCATGGGCATTACTGTGACCTTCCTCAGGAGACAGGCTTTAGGCCTGGACTGGGAAGAAATACCAAGACCTGATAATTCCCATATTTTTCCTTATTTCTCTTAAATAAAGCCATGTCCTTATCCCAAAACATGTTACTTTGAATCCACCTTTTCCAAACTGAGACATATTCTACCAGATTAGTTGGATAGGGAAAAACACTTTGTCCTCATAGCCTCACTGTGACATTACAACCTACCAGTGAAATCACAGCCTCATTGTGACATAACAAACTCTCTGTGACATCAGCCTTGCCACTTATATAATAGGCTCATGGCGACATCATATACACACCTCTGACATAGCTTTACTGTGACATCACAGCATCACCACTGAAATCATAGCCTCACTGTGACATGAGCCTTTCCACTGACATCACAGTCTCTCTATGACTTCACAGCCTCCACCATGACATCACCAACTCCCTGTGACATCACAGGCTCACAGCATACCACAGCCACATGGTGATATCAATTCCTCATGGTGGCTTCATAGCCTCATCAGTGACATGCCAGACTCACTGTGACATCATATGCTCATCACTCACAGCAGTCTCATTCTGATATCACAGCCTAACCACTGAAATCACAGCCTCTTTGTGATATCATGGCATCATTGGTGAAACCACAACCTCACTGAGACATCACAGCCACACTTCTGAGTTTGGTGACATCACAGCCTCACTATGACATCACAGACTCATCTCTGAAATCATTGCCCAACTGTGACATCAGAGCATTGAGTCTGATGTGAGTGCCTCACTGTTTCATCACAGCCTCACTATGACACCATAAACTACCACTAACCTCACAGATTCACTGAAACATAACAGCATCCCTGTGACACCATTGTGGCACTATTGACATCAGAACCTCACTGTGACATCACATCTTCACAGTAACATCACAGCCTCATTGTGACATCAAAGCCATATGGTGCCATCAAAGCATCACTACCTCATGAAGCTTCACTTCTGACTTCATAGCCTCACCGTATCATCAGTTTGACACAAGAAACTAACTGTAATATTAGAGTCTCAACAGTGACAAAACAGCCTCACAAATGACATAGTCTCCTTGTGAAAGCACAGTCACTACTGACATCACAACCTCACTGTTACATCACAGCCACACTGTGCCAGCACAGTGTCATGGTGTCATCACAGTCTCACCACTGACATGACAGGCTCACAGTGAAATCACAACCTCCATGTGATTCCCCAGACCCAACACTAATAACCTGAAATCACTGTGAAATCCAAGCATTACCCCTGACATCATAGCCTCACAGACATAGAATCACCCCTGACATCATGGTCACACTTTTTCCTCATAGCCTCATTGTGACATTACAACCTGACAGTGACATCACAGCCTCACAGGGACCTCAAAACCTGCCGACAGACCATAGGCTCACCTGTTACATCATAGCCTCATTGTCACATCAGTCTTACCACTGACATCACAGCCTTAATGTGACATCACAGCATCACCAGTGATAATACAGGCTCACCATGATTTCACAGCCACACCAAGGACACCACACCCTCATGGTGACAGCAAACCTCACTGTGGCGCACAACCTCACCAATTATATCACATCCTCAAAGCGACACCTCAGCCTCGCCTCTCACATCAGTCTCACTTCTGAAATCATAGCCTAACCACTGACCTCACAGCTGCACTGTGACATCACAGCCTCACCACAACAGCACAGCCTCATCTGTCATTAGTAAGAACACTGACATAACTGCCACACCAGTGACAACATAGCCTCACTATGACATCTCAGCACACTTCTGAGGTTATACCATCACTGTGACATACCAGACTTCCCAAAGATAGCATAGGCTCACAGTGACGTAACAGCCCCAGCAGTAACATCATAGCCTTTGATTTCATAAACAATGAAACCACAGCCTCACATGTTACATCATTGATTCACTTTGATATCAATCCTCCAACAGACATCTCAGCCTCACAGCGTCCTCAGAACCTCACTGTAAGCTCACATTCTAATCTTTTACATCATAGATTCACCTGTTACAGCATAGCCTTATGATGAAATCAGCCTTGCTACTGACATCACATATTCCACAGTGACCTCACAGCCTCACTGTGACCTCACAACCTCTCTGTGATGTTACAGACTCATAGCGACATCACAGCTTCAGAGTGATATCACAGCCTCACTTTGGCATTGTAGCCTCATTTCTGCCATCACAGTCTCACTGTGACAAAGCAGGCTAACCTCTGAAATCATGGCATGAGTGACACTATGGACATCCTGCCTATGCTCGCTTTGACACCACAGCCTCATCACTGATATCTCAGGCTCATGGTCACATGAGAGTCCCAACAGTGACACCACAGCCTTGCTGTTGGCCACACAGTCTCACCAGTAACTTTTCAGCCTCACTATAGCATTAGAGACTCATTTCTGACATCACAGCCTTACTGTGACATCACAGTCTCACTTCTCACATCTCAGTCTCACTGTGCCATCTCAGTCTCATCACTGACATCAGCCTCACTACTTATATCAGAGCCTAACTCTGATCTCAGCCAAATTGTGATGTCATAGTCTATCACCACTTATATCACGGTCTCACTGTGATATCCTAATGTTGCAGTGACATCATCACTGTGAGGCTTCACAGTGACATCACATCTTCTCTTCTGACATCACAGCCCCAGTGTGACTACACAGCCTCACCACTGACATCCTAACCTCACTGTGAAATTCAAACATCGCCCCTGACATCACAGCCTCACTGATATCTCACAGAACCAGCGCTGACATCAAAGTCTCACTGCAACATCACAGCCTCACAATGACCTCATAGATTCACTGTGACCACACAGTCTGACCTGTTACATCATAGACTCCTCTGTTACATCATAACCACACCCGTGAAATCAGCATTACCACTGACATTAGTTAGAACACTGACATCACTGCCAGAGCAGTGATAACACAGCCTTTGACATCACACCCGCACCAATGTCACTGTCACATAATAGGTTCACCACAGACATCATAGCCTGACCAGTGACATCATAGACTAACGATGACATCTTTCTCATCACTGACATTCCAGCCTTATTGTGACATCACAGCCTCATTTTGACAACAGCCTCACCACTAACATCTCAGCCTCACTGTGCCATCAAAACCTCTCCAGTGACATCACGACATCACTGTATCATCAGAACCTCACTGTGACTTTATAGCCAAACTATGTCCTCACAGCCTCACTGTCAGATTACAACATGACAGTGCCATCACACCCTCACTGTGACACAACAAACTCTCTGTGATATCAGCCTTGCACTGACAAAATAGCCTCATGGTGACATCACAAACACACCTCTGACATAGCCTCACTGTGACATCGCAGCCTCAATGGGACATCACAGCATCACCACTGACATCACAGTCTTGATGTGACCACACAGCCTCCACCGTGACATCACCAACTCCCTGTGACATCACCAGCTCATGGTGCCTCAACAGCCACAGGGTGACATCAAAACCTCACGGTGGCATCACAGCCTCACCTGTGACATGCTAGCTTCACTATGACATCATATCCTCATCACTCACATCAGTCTCATTCTGATATCACAGTCTAACCACTGAAATCAGATCCTCACTGTGATGTCATACTCTTACTCCATAGACTCTCAGCCATATTGTGATATCACAGCGTCACTGGTGACATCACAGCCTCACCTCTGAGGTTACAGCCTTATTATGACATCACAGGTTAACTTCTGAAATCATTGCCCAAATGTGACATCACATCATTGACTTGGATCTTATAGCCTAACTGTTTCATCACAGTCTCACTATGACATCACAGGCTCACCTTTGAAATCATAGCCTCAATGCAGCATCACACCCTGATCACTGATATCCTAATTAGCCTCACTATGGCACTACAGCCTCACCACTTACCTAACAGGCTAACTGAAACATCACAGCCTCCATGTGACACCACAGTGATGATATTGACATCACAACCTCACCGCAACATCACAGACTCACAGTGACCTCTGACACCAGAGTCTTACCTGTTATATCATAGCCTCATTGGGATATCACTCTTGACACTGACATCAAAGCCTCTCTGTGACATCACAGCTTCCAGAGTGATATCACCTCAGGGTGACATAAGAGCCCACAGTGACATACAACCCTCACCGTAACATCACAGCCTCACTGTCACATCATGGCCTTACCAGGGACATCACTGTCTCACCTGTGACATCAGCATCTCCACTGATATTAGTCAGTACACTGACATCACTGCCACACCAGTGGCAACACAGCCTTTGATATGAGAGCCTCACCAGTGTCACAGTCATGTAATAGGATCACGATTGACATCATAGCCTCACCAGTGACATCATAGATTCACTATGACATCTTTCTCACCACTGACATTCCAGCCTTATTGAGACATCACATCTTCACTAGTGACACCACAACCTCACTGTGACATCACAGCCTCACCTCTGACATCACAGCCTCACCTCAGACATCACAGTCTCACTGTGACATAACATAACCTTTTAAATCATAGCATCAGTGACACCATGTAGCTTTGCTATGACACCACAGCCTCATCACTGACATCTCATGCTCAACGGTCACATAAGAGCCTCAATAGTGACTCCACAGACTTCCTGTGGCATTGAAGCCTTACCAGTAACATCCCAGACTCACTGTGATATCTCAGCCTCATCACTGATATCAGTCTTTCTTCAAAAGCACAGTCTAACACTCAAACTGTAATGTCATCATCTATCACCACTGATATCACAGCCTCACAGTGATATCACACCCTCACCTCAACATCACCACCTCACAGTGACATCACAGCCTCTTCTCTGACATGCCAGCCTCAGTGTGACTGCACAACATTTGCCACTGACCTCTTAACCTCACTGTGAAATCCAAGCATCACCCCTGATGTCACAGCCTCACTGAGATCTCATAGAATCACCCCTGACATAGAACCTCACTGCAACATCACAGCCTCACAGTGACTTCACAGCCTGCCTAATGAAATCATAGGCTCACCATTTACATCATAGACTAACTGTGACATCAGTCTTGCCACTGACATCACAGCCTCACTGTGACATCACAGCTTCCAGTGTGATATCACCTCGGGGTGACATGTGACAGCCCACAGTGACATAAAAAAACCTCACAGTAACATCATAGCCTCACTGTGATAGCACAGCCTCAACAGTGAGAGCATAGCCTCACCTGTGACATCATTGTTGCCTCTGACATTAGTCAGAACACAGACATTACTGCCACACCAGTGACAACACAGCCTTTGACATCACAGCCTCACCACTGTCACTCTCACATAATATGTTTTCCACTGATGTTATAGCCTCACCTGTGATATCATAGACACACTATGACATCTTTCTCACCACACACAATCCAGGCTTATTGTGACATCACACCTTCACCAGTGACATCACAGCCTCATTGTGACATCAGTCTCACCACTAACACCACAGCCTCACTGTGCCATCAAAACATCTCTCCAGTGACATCAAAACATCACTGCATAATCACAGCCTCACTGTGACAATATAACCTTGCAGTGCCATCACAGCCTCACTGTGACATCACAAACTCACTGTGACATCAGCCTAAACCTGTCATAATGCCTCATGATGACATCATATACACAACTTTGACATAGCCTCAATGTGACATTACAGCCTTAATGTGACATCACATCACACAAATGACATCATAGCCTCAAGGTGACATCAGCCTTGCAACTGATATCAGAGTCTCACTGTGACCTCACAGCCTCCACAATCACATCACCAACTCCCTATCACATCATGGGCTCACGGTGACACCACAGCCACACAGTTAAAACAAAGCCTCACAGTGGCATTAAAGCCTCACCAATGACATGCCAGCCTCACTGTGACATCATACCCTCATCACTCACATCAGCATCATTCTGATATCGCAGCATAACCACTGAAATCACATCCTCACTTTGATGTCATAATCTTGCTCCACTGACATTTCAGCCTCATTGTGACATCACAGCATCACCTCTGATGTTATAGCCTCACTGTGACATCACAGCCTCACTATGACATCACAGGCTCATCTCTGAAATCATTGCCCAATTGTGACATCACAGCATCGACTCTGATATTATAGCCTCACTGATTCATCAAGGACTCACTGTGACATCACAGACTCACCTCTCAAATCAGAGTATTACAGCTTCAGTTTCACACAATAAACTCACTGTTACATTAGCGCCTCACCAGTGACAGTACAGCCTCATTAATTAATTAGTCTCCCTCTGAAAGCACAGTCACTACTGATATCACAAGCTCACTTAGACATCACAAACTCACTGTGGCATCATAGCCACACTATGCCAGCACAGGCCCACTGTGACATCACAGCCTCACCTCTGATAGGACAGGTTCACTGTGATATTACAGCCTTACCATTGACATAGTCTTCCTGTGAAAGCACATTCACTACTGATATCACAACTTCACTGTGACATCACAGACACATTGTGCCAACATAGCCTCATTGTGAAAGCACAGCATCACCACAGATAGCACAGGCTCACAGTGATGTGACAGCCTCAGCAGTAACATCATAGTCTTTGACAACATATACAGTGACACCACAGCCTCACATGTTACATCACTCCTTCACTGTGACATCAATCTTCCCACAGATATCACAGCCTCACAGTGACCTCACAGCCTCACTGGGACCTCAGAGTCTAACCTGTTACATCATAGACTCACCCGTTACATCATATCCTCATGGTGAAATCAGCCTTGCCACTTATATCACATCTTTCACAGTGACCTCACAGACTCAATGTGACATCCCAACCTCTCTCTGAAGTCATAGCCTCATAGTAATACCACAGCTTCACAGTGATATCACAGCCTCACTGTAGCATTATTGCCTCATATCTGACACCACAGCTTCACTGTGATATCATAGCCTCACCTCTGACATCACAGCCTCACTGTGACATAACAGGCTAACCTCTGAAATCATAGCATTAGTGACACCACGGACATCTTGACAAGCCTTGCTATAGCACCAACCTCATTACTGACATCTCAGGCTCATGGTCACATAACAGCCTCAACAGTGACATCACATACCCCTGTGGCATCACAGCCTCACCAGTAACATCCATGCTTCACTGTGACATCTCAGCCTCATCACTGACATCAGCCTCTCTTCTGACTTCACAGCCTAATCACTGATGTTTCAGCCAAACTGTGATGTAATAGTCTATCACTACTGATATCACAGCCTCATTGTGATAGCACAACCTCACCTTAACTATGACAGCCTCTCCTCTGACATGCCAGCCTCAGTGTGACTGCACAGCCTCACCACTGATGTCCTAACCTCACTGTGAAATCCAAGCATCACTCCTAAACTCACAGCCTCACTGACATCTCAGAGAATGACCTCTGACATCAGAGCCTCACTGTGACATCACAGACTCACAGTGACCTCACAGCCTACCCACCGTCACCACAGGATCACCTGTTATCTCATAGCCTCATTGTGACATCAGTCATTCCACTGATATGACAGCCTCACTGTGACATCACAGCTTCCAGAGTGATATCACCTCAGGGTGACATGACAGTCCACAGTGACATAAAACCCTCAAAGTGACATCATAGCCTCACTGTGACATCATGGCCTCATCAGTGACAGCACAGCCTCACCAGTGACATCAGCGATGCCTCTGACATTAGTCAGAACACTGACATCACTGCCACACCAGTGTTAACAAAGCCTTTTACATCACAGCCTCACCAGTGTCACTGTCATGTAATAGGTTAACCACTGACATCATGGCCTCACCAGTGACTGCCATGCCCTAATCCAACCATTCTGGTAGATAAGGTCCCAGCATGGCAGAATACTGTTCAAGGGAAAAATTTCTGGGAAAAGGACATGGAATTAAAATACGGGAATTGTTAGGCCTTGGTGTATCTTTGCCTAGTTGGGGACCTAAAGCCTGCTCCCTGGGGAATATCACAGTAATACCCATGGGTAGGTGCTAGGATTTCCTCCATAGATAATTTTTGTCTCTGGCAGGAGGAATTCTTCTGGGAATTGGGTGTGCCTTTTACCTGTCCTTAGGTTTAGAGAAAAAGCTTGCTTTTAACTTTAAATCAAATTGTAAATAAAGATTTGACTCACAATAAGTAGACTTGCTAGCCAGAATGTGTGCACTGAATTTTAAAGAAATTAGAGAACAACTTCAAGAGCCTTAAAACATAGGTGGGTAAAATTCCCACCTATGAACTAATTCAGAAATTCCAGAAGTATGAGACTGCTATCTGTTCAGTACAACTTCAAAAAGGAACTGTGATACTGCTTTTATCCTGGCTGAAAGCCAAGGAAAAGACCATCATGCCAGAAAGTCTAGATGCCAAGACTGTCCCCTGGAGATGGTATTTGTAATCCAAACTGGGAGAATCCATGTCGGTAGCAAACGGGGCTGTGTCTTTCCCTTCCCCAAACAGCACTCTTATGGGAAATCACAGAGATGGACCGACCATCTGAGTGCACCGTCACCAATGATTACCTCCATCCTGAAAGAGACACCCTTGGTGATACGAGGCCTGACAGTATGGACCCCAGTTTTGGAGAATGCATGGTTCATGGATGGCTCATCAACAACTGACAGCAATATACTTCTGGAATTCCTCAAAGGAAGACAAAAGCAACCTTACTATTAAAGGAGCTCAATCCTCCTCTGTGTATTAAAAAAAAGTCTCTGTTGGGGCTGGAGAGGTGGCTCAGGGGTTAAGCCTCCGCCTTGCAGGCGGAAGGTCCTGAGTTCGGATCCCAGATGCCAGGCGGAAGCGGGGGCGGCCTGTGCTTCTGGTCCTGGTAGGGCAGAGCCTGTGAATCCCGGGACAAAAGGAGGTGGAGGAGTCCATGGTGGTTCGTGAATTCGTCCGTGGTTCTACACATACACAGACACACACACACACAGACACACACGTGCGCACATACACACGTATATGCACACAGTTGAATAAATAATAATAATAATAATAATAATAAATTTTTAAAAGTCTCTGTTAAAACTATGTAGGCTCAGCCCCATGGCTATTCAGTGAAGCATTATAAATTAGATAGAATTGAAAAAAACTGGGAGAATAGAATCTGTTTGTGTTTTTTCCCTCAAACAATGGGTTAGCCACTTAAAAAATTGTTTATTCTTACTGAGCATAGGAGACTGGGAGGGTCTGTGTTTCTTTTCCTCTGTTTGCAGGTGCAGGGACACATTCTTTGCCCTAAAATTTTCTATTATAAAGCTGTCACTAAGTTTCAGTAAAGTCGGTTCAGATTCACTCAGCTTAGAGGGTTGCATGTTCTGTTCCCCATTTCTGCTGAAGCCTTGCCTCACCTGGTACAGGGGAGCCCTGGTCTTGAGGCTGCGACTCTGGTCTGTGGCAAGTGACAGCACAGCCTTACCTATGATATCAGCGTCACCACTGACATGAGTCAGAATACTGACATCACTGTCATACTAGTGACAACACAGCCTTTGACATCACAGCCTCACCAGTGTCACTGTCACATAATAGATTCACCACTGATGTTATAGCCTCACCAGTGACATCATAGACTCTCTGACATCTTTCTCACCACACACATTCCAGCCTTATTGAGACATCACACCTTCACGAGTGACATCACAGCCTCATTGTGACATCAGCCTAACCATTATCAATCACAACCACACTGTGACATCAAAACCTCTCCAGTGACATCACAACATCATTGTGTCATCACAGCCTTATTTTGCCGTCATAGCCATACTGTGTCCACACAGCCTCATTGTAAAATTACGACCTTACAGTGATGTAATAGCCTCACTGTGACATCAGCTTTGCCACTTACATCACAGTCTCACTGTGAACTCACAGCCTCCACTGTGACATCACCAAATCCCTGTGACTTCATGGGCTCAGGATGTCACCACTGCCACATAGTGACATCACAGTCTCACAACGGCATCACAGCCTCACCAGTGACATGCCAGCCTCACTATGACATTGTACCTTCATCTCTTACATTAGCCTCATTCTGATATAATATATCCAAAAAAATCTCAGCCTCACTGTGATATCATGGCATCACTGGTGACAACACAGCCTCACTGTGACATCACAGCCTCACCTATGAGTTTAGTGCCTCACTGATTCATCAAAGCCTCTCTATAATATCACAGGCTCACTTGTGAAATCATAGCCTCAATGCGGCATCACACCCTCAATGACACCCTACCTAGACTCACTAGGACATGACACCACTGACCTCACAGGATCACTGAAACACGACAGCCTCCCTGTGTCACTTCAGTGTTGTTATTGACATCACAAACTCACTGTGACATCACAACTTTCCCAGTGACATCACAACCTCAAAGTGACATCATAGCCTCATTGTGACAGCAGCCTCAACACTAACATCACAGCCTCACTGTGACATCTAAAACCTCTCCAGTGACATCACAACATCACTGTATCCTGACAGACTCACTGTAAAGTTACAACTGCAGTGCTATCAGAGCCTCACTGTGACATCACAAACTCACTGTGACATCAGCCTTGCTCCTGACATAATAGCCTCATGGTGACAATATATGGACACCTCTGATATAGCCTCACTGTGACATCACAGCCTCACTACTGATAGGATAGGCTTATTGTGATACTACAGCCTTAGCAGTGACACCACAGTCTCATGATAACATCATAGCCTCATTATGGCATGACAGCCTCACCAGTTATATAACAACATCAATGCAACATCTCAGCCTCATCTCTCACATCAGTGTTATTTCTGAAGTCACAGCCTAACCACTGACCTCACAGCTGTACCATGACATCACAGCCCCACCAGTAACATCACAGTCTCACTGTGACGTCTCAGCCTCATCACTGACATCAGCCACACTTCTGACATCACAACCTAACCGCTGAAAGGTCAGCCAAACTCTGATGTCTCTATCACCATTCATATCATAGTCTCACTGTGATATCACAACCTCATGTTAAAATCATTGCCTTACAGTGACATCACAACCTCTCCACTGATATCACACCTTCAGTGTGACGGCACAGCCTCACCATTGACGTGCTAACCTCACTGTGAAATCCAAGCATCACACCTGATGTCTCAGCCTATTTGATACCTCATAAAATCAGCCCCGACATCAAAGCCTCAATGTGACAACACAGCCTCACAGTGACCTGAAAACCTGCCCACTGACACCATAGGCTCACCTGTTACGTTGTAGCCTCATGTAACATCAGACTTCCCACTGACATCACAGCCTCACTGTTCCATCACAGCCTCATGTGGACCCCAGAGCCACACCATGACATCATAACCTCACCACTGGTTTCCTACCTACACTTACTATGACACTACAGCCTCACCACAGATAGAACAGGCTCACAGTGATGGGACAGCCTCAGCAGAGACATTATAGCTTTGACATCATGAATAGTGACACCACAGCCACACGTGTTACATCACTGCCTTACTGTGACATCAATCTTCCCACAGATATCACAGCCTCACACTGACCTCACAGTCTCACTGTGATCTCACAGTCTAAATTTTTACATCATAGACTCTCATGTTATATCACAGTTTCATTGTGAAATCATCCTTGCCACTGACATCACATCTTCCACAGTGACATCACAGCCTCACTGTGACATCACAACCGCTCTGTGATGTCACAGACTCAGAGTGACATCATAGCCTCACAGTGATACCACAGGCTCAATATGGCATTATCACCTCATTTCAGATATCACAGCTTCACTGTAACATAACAGAGTAATCTCTGAAATCAGAGCATCAGTGACACCACTGACATCTTGCCTTGCCTCACTATGACATCACAGTCTCATCATTGACATTTCAGGCTCACAGTAACATGACAGCTTCAACAATGATATCACAGCCTCGCTATGGCATCACAGCCTCACCATTAACATACCGGCCACACTGTGACATCTCAGCCTCATCACTGACCAGTCTCACTTCTGACATCACGACATAACCCCTGAAATTTCAGCCGAACTGTGATGTCATAGTCTATCACCACGGAGACTGTGATATCACAACCTCACCGTAACATCACCGCCTCACAATGACATCACAGAATTTTTTGTGACATGCCAGCCTCAGTGTGATTGTACATCATGACCACTGATATACTAAACTAACTGTGAAATGCAAGCATCACCACTGATGTCACAGCCTCACTGACATCATATAGAATCACCTCTGACATCAAAGCCTTACTGTGATATCACAGCTTCACAGTGACCTCATAACCTGCCTACTGACACCACAGGCTCACCTGTTACATCATACCCTCATTGTGGCATCAGTCTTACCACTGAAATCACAGCCTCAATGTGTTATCACAGCCTCACTAGTGACAGCACAGACTCACCTGTGACATCAGCATTGCCACTGACATTAGTCAGAACACTGACATCACTGCAATACCAGTGACAACATAACCTTTGAAATTACAGCCTCATCAATGTCACTGTCACTTAATAGGTTCACAACTGACATCATGACCTCTCCCTGACATCCTAGATTCACTATGTCATCTTACTCACCACTGACATTCCAGCTTTATTGAGGCATCACACCTTCACCAGTGACATCACAACCTCATTGTGACATCAGCCTCAACACTAATATCACAGCCTCACTGTGCCATTCAAACTTCTGCAGTGACATCACAAGATCACTGTGTCATCAGAGCCTCACTGTGACATCATAGCCACATTTTATCCTCACAGCCTTACTGTGATATTATAATCTAACAGTGCCATCACAGCCTCATTGTACATCACTAACTGTGTCTTCAGCCTTGCCAGTGACATAATAGACTCATGGAAACATCACATACAAACCTCTGTCATAGCCTCACTGTGACATCACAGCTTCACTGTGACTTCCAGCATCACCACTGACATCACAGCCTCACTGTGATATCAGCTTTGCCACTGACAACAGAGTCTCACAGTGAACTCACTGCTTCCATGCTGACATCACCATCTCCCTGTGACATCATGGGTTCATGGTGTCTCCACAGCCACACAGTGACAGCAAAGCCTCACAGTGGAATCACAGCCACAACAGTGACAGACCAGCTTCAGTGTGACATCATACCGTCATCACTCACACCAACCTCATTCGGATATCACAGACTAACCACTGAAATCACATCCTCACTGTGCTGTCATAGTCTCGCCCCTCACTGAGACATCTCAGCTTTACTGTGATATCATAGCATCACTGGTGACAACACAGCCTCACTGTGACATCACAGCCTCACCTCTGAGGTTATAGCCTCTCTGTGACATGACCGCATCTATATGACATCACAGGCTCACCTCTGAAATTATTGCCCAAATGTGACATCACAGCATCGACTCTGACATTAGAGCCTCACTGTTTCTTCACAGCCTCATTATGACATCACATGCTCACCTCTGAAATCATAGCCTCAATGTGATATCATAGCCTCATCACTTATATCCTACCTAGCCTGACTATGGTACCACAGCCTGACCACTGACCTCACAGGCTCACTGAAACATGACAGAATGTCTGTGACAACACAGTGTCGTTATTGACATCACAACCTCACAGTGACATCACAGCCTCATTGTGACATCACAGCCATACCATGCCATCAAAGCATCACTGTCACGTTAATATTCACCTCTGATATCATAGCCTCACTTTGACATCACAGCCTCAGTTTGACACAATAAACTCACTGTGACATTAGAGCCTCCCCATTGACAATATGGCCTAACAAATGATATAGTATCCCTGAGCAAGCACATTGACTACTGACATCACAACCTCCCTGTCACATCACAACTTCACTATGACATCACAGCCACAGTGTGCGCATCACAGCATCACCAGTTATATCACATGGTCAGTGTGATATCTCAATCTATTCTCTCCATCTTTCACTTCTGAAATCACAGCCTAACCACTGACCTCACAGCTGTACTTTGAAATCACAGCTTCACTGTGACATCACAACCTCACTGTGACATGACAGCCTCATGACACCACAGCCACACAGATTCATCACAGTCTAACCACTGGTATCCTACTAGCCTTACCATGACACCACAGCTTTACCACAGATAGCACAGGCTCACAGTGAAATGACAGTGTCAGCAGTGGCAGACTTTGAAATCATAAATAGTGACACCATAGCCTCACGTTGCATCACTACCTCATTGTGACATCAGTCTTCCCATAGATATCACAGCTTCCACACAGCCTCACTGTGACCTCACAGTCTAACCTTTTACATCATAGATTCACCTATTACATCATAGCCTCACGGAGAAATCAGGCTTGCCACTGACATCACTTCTCCCCCAGTGAACTCACTGTCTCACTGTGACATCACAATTTCTCTGTGATGTCACAGACTCACAGTGACAACACAGCTTCACAGTGATATCACAGCCTCACTCTGGCATTATATCCTCATTTATGACATCACAGCCTCACCTCTGACATCACAGACTTACTGTGACATAACAGGCTAACCTCTGAAATCATAACACCATGGACATCCTACCTAGCCTTGCTATGACACCACAGCCTCATCACAGACATCTCAGGCTCACTGTCACATGACAGCCTCAACAATGACACCCCAGCTTTGCCATGACAGCTTCATCACTGACATCAGCGTCACTTCTGATATCACAGCCTAACCACTAAAATATCAGCCGAACTGTGATACCACAACCTCATGGTAACATCACAGCCTCACAGTGACATCACAGCCTCCCTGTGACATCACAACCTCAGTGTGACTGCACAGCTTCACCACTGATGTCCTAATCTCATTGGTGAACCAAGCATCACCCTTAAAGTTACAGCCTCACTGACTGATAATAGAATCAGCCCTGACAGCAGAGCCTCACTGCGACATCACAGCCCCAAAGTAACCTAACATCCTGGCCACTGACACCACAGGCTCACTTGTTACATCATAGATTCATTGTGACATTGGTCTCACCACTGACATCACAGCCTCACTGTAACATCCCAACTTCCAGAAAGACATCACCTCATGTTGACATGACAGCCCAAAGTGACATACAACCTTCACAGTGACATTGCAGCCTCAGAGTGACATCACAGCCTCAACAGTGACATCACAACCTCACAGTGATATCATAGCCTCATTGTGACATCACAGTCTATCATTGATTTCACAGATTCAGTGTGACAGCAGCCTCATCACTGACATCCTAACCTCACTGTGACATACAAGGATCACCCCTGATGTCACAGCCTCACATCTCATAGAATCACCCTTGACATCAAAGCCAAACTGCAACATCACAGCCTCACAGTGACCTCACAACCTGTACACTGAGAGTAGAATCTCACCTGTTACATCGTAACCTCATTGTGGCATCATTCTTACAACTGACATCACAGCTTCACTGTGACCTGAAAGTTTCACTAATGACAGCACAACTGCAACAGTGACATCAGCGTCACCACTAATATTAGTCAGAACACTGACATAACTGCCACACCAGTAACAACACAGCCTTTGACATCACAGCCTCCACAGTGTCAGTATCATGTAATATGTTCACCACTGACATCATAGCCTCACCAGCGACATCATAGACTCACTATGACATTTTTCTCACCACTGACATTGGAGACTTTTTTTTAATTTTTTTTTATTATTATTAGTTATTCAACTGTGCGCATGTGTGTGTGTCTGTGTGTGTGTGTGTGTATGTGTGTGTAGAACCACGGACGAATTCGCAAACCACCATGGACGCCACATTGGAGACTTTTGTGACATCACACTTTCAAAATGACAATACAGCCTCACCAATGACATAGTCTTCCTATGAAAGCACAGTCACTACTGATATCACAACCTCCCTATGATTCAAAACCTCACTGCGACATCAAAGCCACACTGTGCCAATACAGCCTCATTGTGAGATCACAGCCTCACAGTGATATCACAGACTGACCATGACATCACTTCCACACTGTAACATCACAGCTTCATAACTGGTATACTACCTAGCCTTACCATGACAACACAGCCACAACACAGTTAGCACAGGCTCATAGTGACCTGACAGCCTCAGCAGTGACAGTCTTTGACATCATAAACAGTGATACCACAGCCTCATATGATACATCACTGTCTTATTGTGATATCAACATTTCCACAGATATCACAGCCTCACAGTGACCTCACAGCCTCACTGTGACCTCACAGTCTAACCTGTTAGAGCATAGACTCACCTGTTATATCATAGCCTCATGGTGAAATCAGCTTTTCCACTGACATCACATCTTCCACAGTGACCTCACTGCCTCAATGTGACATTACAACCTCTCTGTGATATCACAGACTGATAGTGACATTACAGCATCACAGTGATATCACAGCCTCACTGTAGCATTATAGCCTCATTTCTGACATCACAGCCTCACTGTAACATCATAGCCTCATCTCTGACATTACTGGCTCACGGTGACATGACAGGCTCACCTCTAATATCATAGCATAAATGACACTACGGACATCCTGCCTAGCCTTCCTATGACACCACAGCCTCATCACTGAACTCTCAGGCTCACAGTCACGTGACAGCCTCAACAGTAACAACACAGCATCACAACTGATATCACAGCTGTGATATCATAGTCTATCACCACTGATATCACAGCCTCACTGTGATATCACAACCTCACCAGTGACAGCACAGACTCACCTGTGACATCAGTGTCACCACTGAAATTAGCCAGAACACTGACATCACTGCCACACCAGTGACAACACATCTTTGACCTCACAGCATCAACAGTGTCACTGTCACATAATAGGTTTACCACTGATATCATGCCTCACCAGTGACCTCATAGACTCACTAAGACGTCTTTCTAACTTCTGACATTCCACACTTCTTGTGACATCACACTTTCACCAGTGACATCACAGCCTCATTGTGACATCAGCCTCACCATTACCATCACAGCCTCACTGTGCCATCAAAATCTCTCTAGTGACATCAGAATGTCACTGTGTCATCAGAGCCTCACTGTGACATCACAGTCACATTGTGTCCTCACAGACTTACTGTGACATCACAGCTTCCAGAGTAATTTTACTTCATGATGACATAACATCCCACAGTGACATACAACCCTCACAGTGATATCAGAGCCTCAGCGTGACATCACAGCATTACCACTGACATCATAGCCTCACTGTGACATCAACTTTGCAACTGACATAACAGTCTCACCATGACAGCACCAACTGTTTCTGACATCACAGACTCATGGTGACACCACAACTACATGGTGACATCAAAGCCTTGTGGTAGCATCACAGTTTCACCACTGTGCCTTTGTACCCTCATTACTCACATCAGCCTCATTCTATCGCAGCCTAAACACTGAAATCACAGTGTGAGGCCAATGCAGCCTCACAGTGACATAGCAGCCTCACTACTGATTGGACAGGCATACTCTGATATTGCAGTCTTACAATGACACCAAAACCTCATTGTAACATCATAATCTCACAATGGCATCACAGCCTCACCAGTTATATCACATCGTCAATGTGACATCTCAGCCTAATCTCTCACATCAGTCTCACAGCTGCACAGTTACATCCCAGCTTCACTGTGACATCACAGCTTCCAGAGTGATAACACCCCTCATGGTGACATGACAGCCCACAGTGACATACAACCTTCAGTTATATCACAGCTTCAGTTTGACATCATGTCCTCATCAGTGAGAGCACACCCTCATCTGTGACATCAACATTGCTACTGACATTAGTCAGAACACTGACATCACTGCCACACCAGTGACAACACAGCCATTAACATCACAGCATCAACAGAGTCACTGTTACATAATAGGTTCTACACTGACATTATAGCATTACAGTGACAATGCAGACTCTCTATGACATCTTTCTCACCACTGACATTCCAGCCTTATTGTGACATCAAAGCTTCACCACTGACACTACAGACTCATTGTGACATCAATCTCACTGTCAACATCACAGCATCACTGTAGCTTCTCAGCATCATCAATGTGGTAACTTCACTTCTGAAATCTCAGCCGAACTGTGATTTCATAGTCTATCACCATTGATATCACAACTTCATTGTGACATCATAACCTCACTATGGCATCACGGCCTCACCAGTTATATCACATCATCAATGCGACATCTCAACCTAATCCTAATCTCTCACGTCAGTCTCACAACTGCACAATGACATCACAACTCATAATGACATCTGACATCACAGCCTCCTCTGACATCACAGACTCAGTGTGACTGCACAATCTCATCACTGACATCCCAAACTCACTGTGAAGTCCAAGCATCATCCCTGATGTTACAACCTCACTGACATCTCACAGAATCAGTTCTGACATCAGAGTCTCACTGCAACATCACAGCCTGACAGAGACCTCACAACCTGGCCACTGACACTACAGGCTCACCTGTTACATCATAGCCTCATTATGACATCAGCCTTGCCACTGAAGTCACAGCTTTACTGTGACGTCACAGCTTCCAAGAGGGATATTACCCCACAGTGACATGACAGACCACAGAATATTCACAGTTACATCACAGCCTCAGTGTGGCATCTTGGCCTCACCAGAGACAGCATAGCCTCACCTGTGACATCAGTGTTGCCACTGATATTAGTCAGAATACTGACATCACTGCCACACCAGTGAAAATATAGCCTTTGTCATCACAACCTCACCAGTGTCTCTGTCACATAGTAGATTCACCACTGTCATCATAGCCTCACCAGTGATATCAAAGCCTCATTGTGACTTCAGCCTCACCACTGACATCACAGCCTCACTATGCCATCATATCCTCTCAAGTGACATCACAACATCACTCTATTATCAGAGCCTCACTATGACATCACAAACTCGCTGTAACATCTGCTTTGCCACTGACATAATAGCCTCATGGTGACATCACATACACATCTCTGACATAGCCTCACTGTGACATCACAGCCTCATTATGACATCACAGCATCACCACTGACATCATAACCTCAATGTGTCCTCACAGCCTCACTGTGACATTGCATCCTGACAGCAACATAACAGCCTCACTGTGACATCACAAACTAATTGACATCAGTCTTGAGCCGCATGATGACATCACATACACACTTCTGACATAGCCTCACTGTGTCATCACAGCCTCAATGTCACTTCAGTGCATCAGCACTGACATCATAGCCTCACAATGTCATCATCCTTGCCACTGACATCACAGCCTTACTGTGACATCATAGCTTCCAGAGTTGCAGCGACCTTATCCAATCTGGTAGAGTGTCTCAGTTGGATAAGATGGATTCGAAGAAACATGTTTTGGAAAAAGTATATGGCATTATTTGAAATAAATAGGAAAAATAAGTAAAGTATGGGAATTGTCAGGCCTTGGTGTTCCTGCCCAGTTAAGGCCTAAAGCCTGTTCCCTGGGGAATGTCACAGTAACGCCCATGGGTAGGTAGGAATTCTTCCCTAGATAATTTAAGTTTTGTCTCTGACAAAAGGAATTCTTCTGGGAATTGGGTGTGCCTTTTACCTGTTCTTAGGTTTTTTGGGACTAGCTTCCTACTCTCTCATGTAGAGGAAAAGCTTGCTTTTAACTTTAAATCAAATTGCAACTAGAGATTTTATGTCTCATCACACACAGCAGTAAGTAGACTTGTTAGCCAGAATATATACACTTATTTTAAAGCAATTTTAGAGCAACTTCAAGAGTCTTAAAACATAGGTGGGTACAATTCCCACATATGAACTAACTCAGATATTCTAAGGGTATGAGACCATGCTATTTATTCACTAGAACTTTAAAAGGATGTTTGATCCTTCTTGGATTGTAATTTATATTATCATAGGAGGAATTGTTCTTTTTAGTAATTATATTGCTTACGTGTTTCCTTCAGAACATCGCTCAGCAGTGCTCCATCAACAAGACCACACTACAGGAACTTATGGCCCTTGAACATCCAAACCATGGTTCCCCTAGAGATATGGTTCAAACTTGGATTGCAGAGATTTGAGAGGTCTTGGTTTAATCTACTATCCATATATCCTGACATGCTGTCCAATGAAGAGGTCCTTTGAGGGCTGCTACCCAATGACGGATAAGGTTCCACAAGAGGATGATATCCGACCCAAGCCAGGCACAGTCCATTATGCTGGATCCCCTATGAGGCAGGGTCAACAAGGTCAGAGCAAAATCTCTGCTTCCCGCTGGCTGTCAAAAAGGATGGATATGTAGGAGGAATGGACCAGATAGGCCTGTATTGTCTGTATGGACTGCATGCAACTTTCCCAAGCTAGAACCTGCTGCCATGCCTGGTGTTGATCTCAACCCACCTTACTAAGAGGACCAACCCAGACAGGACAACAGATAAAGCTCATGCTGGTGTTTATGGGATGTTGGGCACATGTATAGTTAATTATAATGAAAAACATGTTCCTTATTGAAGTCAAAAGGAGCTCAATCTTTCTCTGTGTATGTTGCAGTCCGCCTGCATGGTTGCTGATAAATGACCAGAACACAGCTTAAGGGAACAAGGAGTTTACTTTCTTACGATAGTCTGGTTACAGTTCATAGTCCAGCTTGACGGGAGAATACACACCAACACCAGGGCCGAGGGAACTGGCCACCATAACCGCTGAGAGATGGACAATCCTTACTTGCCAGACCAACATGTCTGGCCAAGTATACAGAAGGATGCCAACTCTCTCAACCAGCTTTCTGTGATTTATCCAGGATCTAATCCCACCCATCATGGGCTGGGTCTTCCCCAGCAGCTAGACAATCTCCTTCAGGTTTGCTCTGGGCTTAACTCAACCATCAACTCTCTACACCTGTGCCCAGAGCTCAAACCTTCAAGAGTCAAGTTGACACCTGTGCTTAACTATTACAATGTATTTTAAAAAGACAATCTCTGTTAAAATAATGTGGGTTCAGCCCCATGGCTATTTGGTGGAGTATTATAGATTAGCTAGATTTTGATATATTGAGAGAATGGTTTTGTTAAGTACCTTTACCCTCAAGCAATGGGTTAGGTTCTTGAAAAAATGCCAATCCTGAAAGTGATTTCTGTTGACTAAGAGAATATGTGCCTGTTTGTAGGTGCAACATTCTTTGACCCAAAATTTTCTAGTATAAAAGTTGTCAGAAAGTTTCAATAAAGGCGCTGACCTTCCCAAGTGAGCCAGCAAGTGAGAGAGCCCAGCCCAGTCCCGCCCCCCGCACTGAGCCGCGCAGCCGCAGGCTTAGCCCCCGGGGCCCCACTCCGGACCTCAGCCCCTTGCACCCTCCAGCCCCCGCGTGCCTCTGCCCCCCCCCAGGTCACAGGTGAAGAATTCTGCCATCAGCATCAGACTCTTTGCCTCTCTGGCCCACCGGGGACCTACGCACGTGGTACACGGAAGACACACTGCTACTCAGAATTCAATAGAATCCAAAGGAAACTCAAGCGAAATTCTAAGGAACAAAGGGAATACAGCCCCTACATCTGGACTCCACTACAATCACTATATCACGTGGGCGAGATTCTTCTCATCCAGCCCAAAGATAAGTAAACTTTTTCTCTTCACCTTACTGATCCTTTAAAGTATCAATGCTGTAGATCAACTTTCTCATACAGCCACCCCAAAACATACAACTCCAGGGAGTACATCACTCACCCCAACATTTCACCAAGATACTAAATCATAAAAGTGCACTACCAAACTAATATTCACCCCCTGGTAACATAACCTGACTTAACTGATGTACTAACAGCCTAGTAGCTTCATCTAGGATATAACAATAACAATACACAAACATACCCAATCCAAGGAAAGCACTAGTAATAACTGGCAAGTGTAACAATACCAACTAGGTCGATTCAGTGAAAAACACACAGAAACTGAAAGGTCCTAAAAAAAAATATGTACAAGTCAAAGTGCAGATCCATGAGAAACAAACCCCAAGAAGAACAATCTCCCACCGAAAGAATCAATCCCATAATGAGGGATTCCGACCAGAACAAATCCACAGAAAATAGCCATGAAAGCCAGACCCAATATAACAACTTTCAGAGTATGATCATTACCATGATTAATACTATGAAAGAGGAAATCCGAGAAGAGTTAAACAATCTAATCAACCACTTTGAACAGGAATACAACAGGCACTTGGAGGAGTTGAGAAAAAGAGTTCAAGAAACAAAAATAGGTATAGAGCAGTTAAAACAGTCTCAGGCAGAGTTTAAAATTGAACTAAAAGACAAGATATCTTCAACCCAAAACTCAACAGAGAGTCTTATCAGCAGAACAAATGAGGCAGAAAATAGAATTTCAGATCTTGAAGACAAAGTAGGAGAATTAACCAGCTCAATGGAAGAGGTTGTTAAAGCCAAAAAGATACTGGAGAGGAACGTTCAAGAGATATGGGACAATCTGAAGAAGCCTAACATGCGCATTCATGGAATACCAGAACAAGAATCCCAAAATACCACACCTGAGGAAATATTTCAAATCATCATAAATGAAAACTTCCCACAACTAAAGAATGAGAGGCCTATCCAAATACAAGAGGCATTTCACACTCCAAACAGATATGACCAAAATAGAAAATCGCCACAGCAAATAATAGTTAAAACACTTCACATTCAAGACAAAGAAAAGGTGTTGAGAGCTTCAAGAGAAAAAAAGCAAGTCACTTTTAAAGGTAAACCTATTAGAATAACAAATGACTACTCAATGGAAACAGTAAAAGCAAAGCTTGGAGAGATATACTTCAAATATTAAATGAGCAAAAATGCCAACCCAGACTGATATACCCGGCAAAACTATCTGTCATGTTGAGGGAGAAAGAAAAGTTTTCCAGCACAAAGACAACTTGAAGGGATACATGTCTACCAAACCAGGCCTTCAAAAAATGCTAGAAATGATACTCAAGCTTGAAGAAAAGAACAAGTGTATCCAGGAGGACAGAAGGGAAGTATAATACTACCAAAACATAAATATCAAACAACATGCTTACAAAATCTACTAAACATAAAAAATGTCCAGAATTAAAAATAATTTCTCCATTATAACATTAAATGTCAATTAAGAGACACAGATTACAAACTTGGATTAAAAACCACAATTCAACAATCTGCTGCCTTCAGGAAACTCATCTCACCACAAAAGATAGGCACATCCTAAGAATGAAAGCCTGGTCCAAAATCTTGCAAGCTAATGGAACCAGGAAACAGGCAGGGGTAGCAATTATGCTTTCAGACAAAGTGGACTTCAAACCAAAGAAAATCATAAGAGACACGGATGGATACTATATTTCAGTCACAGGTAAAATTCACCAGGAAGACTTCACAATACTGAACATTTATGAACCCAATACGGGCCCCTCCACATTCATTAAGAAAACCCTACAGCGCCTAAAGCAAGATATCAATCCCCAAACGATAATTCTTGGGGATTTCAACACCGCCCTCTCAACATGGGATAGATCAACAGGTCAAAAGCTTAACAGAGATACTTTGGAACTTAATCAAACCCTGAAAGAAATGGACCTTACAGATCTTTATCGAACTTTTCACCCACGCACCAAAGAATACACATTTTTCTCAGCAGCACACGGAATTTTCTCCAAAATAGATCACATACTGGGCCACAAAATGAATCTACACATATGCAAAAAAGTTGAAATTCTAACCTGTGCCCTATGAGATCACCACGGTCTAAAGCTGGACATCCACAACACAACAAACAAGAGAAAATACACCATCTCTTGGAAACTTAACAATATGATGCTGAACGAGAACTGGTTCAGGAAGAAATTAAAAAGGAAATTCAAGATTTCCTGAAAATGAACAATAATGACAATACAACTTACCAAAATCTCTGGGACACAATGAAAGCTGTCTTAAGAGGTAAGTTCATAGCTCTTAATGCCTACATCAAAAAAAATGGAAATATCAGAAATAAATAACTTAACGATGCAGCTTAAGGCTTTAGAGAAACTTGAGCAATCTGGGCTGGAGAGGTGGCTCAGGGGTTAAGCCTCCGCCTTGCAGGCGGGAGGTCCCGAGTTCGGATCCCAGATCCCACATATAGACGCCAGACGGAAGCGGGGGCGGCCTGCGCTTCTGGTCCTGGTGGGGCAGAGCCTGTGAATCCCAGGGCAGAAGGAGGTGGAGGCATCCATGTTGGTTCGCGAATTCGTCCGTGGTTCTACACATGCACAGACACACACACACAGACACGCGCGTGCACATACACACAGTTGAATAAATAATAATAATAAAAAAATTAAAAAAAAGAAACTTGAGCAATCTGATCCCAAAAGTAGTAGAAGAGAGGAGATTAGCAAACTAAGGGGAGAAATATCTGAAATCGAGACTAAGAAAACGATAGAAAAAGTCAACCAGTCAAACAGCTGGTTCTTTGAAAAAATCAATAAGATTGATACACCCTAGCTAAATTAACCAAAAGCAAGAGAGAGAAAACCCAAATTAACAAAATTAGAAATGAACATGGAGTTATCACTACTGATACCCAAGAAATCCAGAGAATTATAACATCACATTTCAAAAACTTATACTCTGTGAAGTTTGACAACACAAAAGAGATGGATGAACTTCTAAATAAACACAACCTACCTAAATTGAATCAGGAAGTTGTGAATTATTTAAATAGTCCTATAACATAAGGAAATTGAATAAGTAATCTCGAATCTTCCCACCAAAAAATGTCCTGGACCAGATGGATTCAGCACAGAATTCTACCAGACATTTAAGGAGTTAATAACACCAATACTCCTTAAACTGTTCCATCAAATAGCAAAGGAAGGAACACTACCAAATTCCTTCTATGAAGCTAATATCGTCTTAATCCCAAAACCTAATAAAGATTCACTTAAAAAAGAAAACTATAGAACGACGCTGCGGGGGAAACCAACACCCTTGGCGTTGAACCGGTGTGGTGGGCGGCACCCCATTGTTAATTCCCCTCTTCATATTTATTGGAGCAGGAGACACTGGAGCAATACTGTATGTGCTTCGTCTGGCATTGTTCAATCCGGATGTCAGCTGGGATAAGAAGAACAACCCAGAACCCTGGAACAAACTGGGTCCCAATGATCAGTACAAGTTCTACTCAGTGAACGTGGACTACAGCAAACTGAAGAAAGAAGGTCTGACTTCTAAGTCAAATGTTTCACCATAAACCTGCTTAAAATGAAGGTTTTCAGAAGCCATCCACACAATTTTCCACTTAACCAGGAAATATTTCTCCTCTGAATGCATGAAGTCATGTTAATTTTTTAGAGTTTAATACACTGAACAATAAATCTCTTAAACTTGAAAAAAAAAAAGAAAAAGAAAACTATAGGCCGATCTCTCTGATGAACACAGACGCAAAGATTCTCAACAAAGTCTTAGCGAATCGGATTCAAAAACATATTAAAAAGATCATTCATGGGGACCAAGTAGGCTTCATCCCCGGCACACAAGGCTGGTTCAACATACGCAAATCAATAAATGTAATTCATCATGTAAACCAGCCCAAAGTCCAAGACCACATGATACTCTTGATAGATGCAGAAAAAGTCTTTGACAAGATCCAACAGCCTTTTATGATGAAAATGCTACAGACAGTAGGAATAGAGGGAACCTTTATTAATATAATAAAAGCTGTATACCACAATCCCACAGCAAGGATTATGCTCAATGGGGAACAATTGGAAGCATTCCCGCTTCGATCAGGAACTAGACAAGGCTGTCCACTATTGCCACTTCTACTCAATATTGTACTTGAAGTCTTAGCTGAAGCCATAAGACAAGAAAGGGACATAAGAGGGATTCAAATCGGCAAGGAAGAAGTCAAGCTATCCCTATTTGCAGATGACATGATCTTATACCTGAGGGATCCCAAAAACTCCACCAGGAAGCTCCTGGAACTAATTGAGAAGTTCAGCAGGGTGGCAGGATACAAAATAAATGTGCAAAAATCAGAGGCCTTCCTATATGCCCAGAATGAAAGAAGTGAAAAAGCCTTGAGAGAAACAATCCCATTTACTATAGCCCCTAAAAAAATGAAATACCTTGGGATAAAACTAACCAAGGAGGTAAAAGACCTTCACAATGAAAACTTTAAAACCCTAAAGAAAGAAACTGCAGAAGACATCAGAAGGTGTAAAGACCTCCCATGTTCCTGGATTGGCAGAATCAACATTGTAAAAATGACCATTCTACCAAAGGCAATATACAAATTCAATGCTATACCAATTAAAATCCCAAATCAATTCTTTAAAGAAGTTGACCAAATAATCTCAAAATTCATACGGAGGCACAAAAGACCCAGGATAGCAAAGACAATCCTGAGTAACAAAAACACTGCTGGAGGTATTACCATACCAAACCTTAGTCTATACTACAAATCCATAGTTATAAAAACAGCCTGGTACTGGCTCCAAAATAGACACACAGATCAATGGATAAGAGTTGAAGACCCAGATATAAGCCCACAAAAATATAGCCATTTGATCTTTGACAAAGGGGCCCAAAGAATCCAATGGAAAAAGAACAGCATCTTCAACAAATGGTGCCGGCAAAACTGGATCTCCACATGCAAAAGATTAAAGCTGGACCTGTATTTGTCACCATATACAAGACTTAATTCCAAATGGATCAAGGACCTTGATATCAGTCCAGAGACTATAAAAACCATAGTTGAAAGGATAGGGAACTCCCTCGAGCTGATTGGGCTAGGCCAACATTTCCTAAACAGACATCCAATGCACAGTCACTGCTACCAACTCTCAACAGTTGAGATCTTGTGAAATTAAGAGCTTCTGTTCGGATAAAGAGATTGCAACATGAGCTCAAAGGCAACCCACAGAATGGGAGAAAATCTTCACTAACCACATATCTGATAGAGCTCTACTTTCCAGAGTGCACAAAGAACTTAGAAAATTAAACACCAAGGAAACCAATGGCCCAATTAAAAAATGGGCCCTGGAACTTAAAAGTAATTTTACCAGGGATGAAATTAAAATGTCTAACAAATATCTTTAAAAATACTCCACTTCTTTAGCCATCAGAGAAATGCAAATCAAAACTTCCCTGAGATATCATCTCACCCCGGTCAGGATGGCAAAAATACACAATACAAACAACAACAATTGCTGGAGAGGATGTGGAGAGTGGGAACTCTGCTACATTGCTGATTGGAATGCAGGCTCATACAGCCACTCTGGCGAGCTGTCTGGACATTCTTAAAGAAATTAAAGATTGAAATGCCATATGACCCTGCTATTCCACTTTTGGGAATAACCCCTCATGCAGCAGAGGTTCATCTTGATAGCACAAGCACGACCATGTTCATAGCAGCACTGTTTACAATAGCAAAGTCATGGAATCAACCCAAATGTCCAACAGTTGACGAGTGGATAAAGAAACTGTGGTACATCTATACAATGGAGTACTACTCAGCCATCAAAAATGATGAATTACTGGAATTTGCTGGGAAATGGATGTCATTAGAAACAATTATATTAAGTGAAGTATCCCAAACCCAGAAAGTTAAGTGCCGTATGTAGTCCCTAATAGGTGGCTCCTAGTACCAAACTCACCCAGCCCACATTGAGACACTCAAAGGTAAACCTATGTAATACAGTAATTGCAAGGATTATGAACAGGAGACATGGGGTTGGAGGGCCACACCAGACACAAGGAGAGAGGGGACCATGTTATAGCAGAGAAAATAGGCCTCCAAGGAATGCAAGTAAGTAATTTGACACCTGGTTAAGTTCACAGATGTTCGTTCCTGATCATGTACAACTTAGGGGGTATGATCTCACCAGAAGGGGAGGTCATATATTCTGGCAGATGAAAGGTGATCATTTTGCATATGGGTGACTGACCCGTCCCTCACCGAGATTTCCTGCTTTTATTACATCTACCATTGAATGTACTATTATAACAAGACTCCAGTTTAACAACTTTTTGTCTTTGACCAGGGGGTGACATATAGCGCCCATCAGGATGGAGTGAAGGGCATTGCAGGAGCAGCAAAACTGCAAAAGAAAATCAACAAACCACAATTCAGAACTTCAGAAACTCTATATCAACCACATAAAACTAGGCCAGCCTAATTTCCCCCGATCCTGAAGCTCAGGGACATTTGCGGAAGAGGGGGCAGTAAGATTGTAAGAGCAAAAGGATGGGAGGAGCAATCATTTGCAAGATTTTCCACACTAGTTAGGGCCGAAGTAATCATAATAGGACTTTGCATGCCCTGCGCAATGTCCAACACACTATTGACCTTACAAAGTCTAGCATCAGCTAAAGGCACCAAGATCCTTGGAGGCAAGAGGTTGACAGCCACAGTAGTGTTCCTATGCTTAAGGGGAACACGAGAAAGGGTTCAGGGAAATGCCACTGGGTCCTTGTACATCATCAGAGAGGAGGACCAAGAGAAGAGTTAGGCATACACAATAAAGGCCTCTCTGGGAATTGGGGGGGAGGCACTGTGGCATGGGGAGGGAAGGAGGGGGGAGGAGGGGGCTCGGGGGGAGGGGGAGGGAGGGAGGGAACTGGTCTACCTATAAGTTTGTATGAGCGGAAATAATAAAAAATGTATTAAAAAACTCATTGTTATGTGCAATAAACATAAGCTGCTAAAAATATAAAAAGTGTTAAAAAAAACGAAAGTTTTAATAAAGAGGATCCAGATTCACTCAGCCTAGAGAGATGTGTGTTTCTGTTCTCCATTCCACCAAAGACTTGCCCTCACCTGGTCCGGGGGAGCCCTGGTCTTGAGGCCCTAGCTTTGGCCTGTGGCATATACAACCTTCACAATGACATCAAAGCCTCACAGTGACATCACAGCCACACCAGTGACATGCCAGCCTCACTGTGACATCATACCCTCATCACTTATATCAGCCTCCTTCTGATATCACAGCCTAACCACTGAAATCTCATCCTCATTGTGATGTCATAGTCTCACTCCACTGACATTTCAGCCTCACTGTGATATCACGGCATTAATGATGACAATACATCATCATTGTGACATGACAGCTTCATTTCTAAAGTTATAGACTCACTGTGACATGACAGCCTCACTATGACATAACAGGTTCACCTCTGAAATAATAATCCAACTGTGACGTCACAGCAATGACTCATGTTTAGCTTCACTGTTACATCACAACCTCACTATGACATCACAGGCTCACCTCTGAAATCAGCTTCAATGGAACATCACACCCTCATCACTGACATCCTATCTAGCCTCACCATGGTACCACAGACTCACTACTGATCTCACAGATTCACTGAAATATGACAACCTCCCTATGTGTGATAGTTTAGCCTGTGTGTCACCTTGACTCACCAGGTATTAACTAAGATGGGCTGAGGCCACCTCTGGAAAGATCCATTTTTAGGACTGTACTCACCTTAGATCCTATCAGAACGGCCAAAGCTTTCCTAGGATCCTTTCAGTACTGCATCATATAAAAGGAGCTACTAAAGGAACAGATGCCTTATTGCAGCTGTGCTATGAATTGCTCTTTCTTCTGGCTGCCTGGCATCTCTTGATAAAATACAAAATGAGAAAGAAAACTTCAGACGTGAAAATATCCAACTCAAAAAACGTGTAAACAATCTGGAGGCCTCTAAGTGTAACCTAGAATCAACTCTGGAAAAGAAAGACTTTACTGGTGAAATTGCCCAGCTCCAAATGTGTATAAACAACTTAGAAGTTTCTAAGTGTGCCCTAGAAAAGAATCTTCTAGCCAATAGCAATAGGCTTTGAGTTGCAGAAAGTCAAATCCAAACTCTGATTGTTTTATTGGCTGAGTTACAAAGTAAATTAAAATCCCAAGCTCAAAAGATGTCGGTGGTTAAAGTAAAAGCGCTGATTAGCAAATAGTGGGATCCTGAAAAGTGGGATGCTGATGTGTGCGAAGACCAAGCTGATGATGAGGACGAGGATGTTGAATTCTCAAATTCTAATGCATTTATTTTACCTGAGAAATAGTCTTCCCACCCTTAGCAGAGAATGAATCATTGCTTCTAACCAGGGAATGCATTTTACAGCTAAAGAAGTACAGCAGTGAGCTCACGATCATGAAATTCATTGGTCTTACCATGTTCCCCACCATCCTGAAGCAGCTGGCTTGACAGAACGGTGGAATGGCCTTTTAAAGGTTCAATCATAGCAACAATTAGGTGGGAATAGTCTGGAGAGATGAGGCAGAATTCTCCAGAAGGCAATATATGTCTTAAACCAGTGTCCAAAGTATGGACTGTATTTCCTATAGCCAGGACTCAAGGGTCCAGGAATCAAGGTGTGCAAACAGGAATAGCTCCCTTTACTATCACTCCTAGTGGTCCATTAGGAAAATTTTGGCTTCCTGTTCCCACGAGCCTCTGTTCTACTGGCTTAGAAGTTTTGGGTTCAGAGCAGGGAATGCTTCTGGCAGTAAACACAGCAACTATTCCTTTGAAATGGAAGCTAAGGCTTCCTCCTGGTTATTTTGGACTTCTGATGCCCTTAAGCCAACAGACTAAGAAAGGAATAACAGTGTTAGGAGGGGTGATCGACCCAGACCACAAAGGGGAAATTGGACTGGTTCTCCACAATGGTGGTAAGGAAGATATGTCTGGACTGTAAGAGATCCACTAGGGCAACTCTTGTTATTACCATGTTCTGTGATTAATGTCAATGGGGGTTTACAGCAACCCAACAGAGGAAAGACAGTAAATGATCCTCCAGGAATGAATGTATGGGTAACCTCTTCAAGTAAAAAATCCAAGAACTGTGTAAGTGCTTGCTGAAGGTGGAGGAAATACAGAATGGGTAGTAGAATAAGGTAGTTATAAATACCACCTAAGGCCATGTAAACAGTTAGAGAAATGAGGATTATAACTGCCATGGGTGCTCTGGTCTATACTGTTGAGAATAGACTTGTGTATGTGCACATACTCTATGAAGATTTATGTTATGTAATGTAATGTCATTCTATAGTTATGTGATGAAATGTTGTAATCTACATTGTGATATTGTGTTATGGGATACTAAAGACTAAGAATTTCTCAAGGGGCATTGCCATCAAATCTTATAAAAATAATGTATGTGCTGTTGAACGTGGATAGCTATATTATGTTAGGCAGAATTATGAATCCTACTGTTTTTATTTGGAGTTTTTTTAATGGCCTAAGGAAACTTGATTTGGTGTCAAGTTGACTATGGTGGAATTGTGATAGTTAAGCTTGGGAGTCAACTTGACCACCCTATATTAACTAAGATGGGCTGAGACCACCTCTGGAAAGGATCAACTGAGACTAGTTGATAGGATTGTATCCTCACTAGATCCTATCAGAACCTCCAAAGCTCTCATAGGATCCCCCCAGTACTGCATCATGTAAAAAGGAGCCACCAAAGAGAACAGATGCCTTATTTCAGCTGTGCTAAGAATTGCTCTTCCTTCTGGCCACCTGGTTTCTTCAATGCTCTAGCCTTCCAAATCACCAAGTTGTTGTTGGCTAGACTAAAGACTCCAGGACTTCTCTAGCATTCAGCCATCACCCACTTGACTACCAAACTGAGCAGCTTCCGGCAGCCATCATTGGACTACCTCAGCTATGACAGCTATTATTGGACTACCTTGGCCACACTGTAAAACAACTCAATACATTCCCTTTGTTATATATGTATATATATATATATATGTAATTTCAATGTGTCAATTCTGCATCTTTAGAGAACCTGACTGATACAATGTGACATCACAGTGTTGCTATTGACATCACAACCTTACTGTGACATCACAATTTCTCCTGTGACATCACAACCTCACAGTAACATCACAGCCTCATTGAGTCATCAATCATACCGTGTCATCAAAGCATCACTGTGACATAAAACTTCACCTCTGACATCATAGTCTCACTGTAACGTAGCCTCAGTTTGACACAATAAACTTACTGTGACATTAGAGCCTCACCAGTAACAATACAGCCTCACCAATGACCTAGTCTTCTTATGAAAGCACAGTCACTACTGACATCACAACCTCACTGTAACAACACAGCCTCACTGTGACCTCACAGCTTCACCACTGATAAAACAGGCTCACCGTGATATTTCAGCCTCGCCAGTGACACCACAGCCTCACTATGACATCAGCGTCACGACCGACATTAGTCAAAACACTGACCTCACTGCCACACCAGTGGAAACACAGCCTGTAACATCACAACCTCACCACGGTCACTGTCATGTAAGACGTTCAGCACTTACATCATAGTAGTGATGCATTATGCATTATGGTTATGCATACCTAAACTTAAAAGCACTGATTCTGATGTTAGAATCTCACTATGACATCACAGCCTCAGTTTGACACAATAAATTCACTGTGGCCTCATCAGTGACAGTACAGCCTCACTAATGACATAGTCTCCGTGTGAAATCACAATCACTACTGACATCACACCTTAGTGTGACATCATAAGGTCACTATGACATCACATGCACACTGTGCAAGCACATCCTCATTGTGACATCACAGCATCACCATCGATAGGACAGGCTCACTGTGATATTACAGCCTCACCAAGGACACCATAGCCTCATGGTGATATCATAACCTCACTGTGGCTTCACAGGCTCACTATGATATCACAGACATACTGCAACATCACAGCCTAACCAGTTATATCAAATCGTCAATGCAACATCTCAGCCTCAATTCTCACATGAGTCTCACTATTGAAATCATAGTCTAGCCATTGATCTCCCAGTTGCCCTGTGACATCATAACCTCATTGTAACAACACAGCCTTACCACTGCTATCCTACATAGCCTTACTATGACACCACAGCCTCACCAAAGTTAGCCCAGCATGAGAGTTAAGCATCAGCTTCAGCACAACATAGCATTTGACATCTTAAACAAGGACACCACAGCCTCACATGTTACATCACTGATTCATTGTGACATCTATCTTCCCACAGATATCACAGTCTCACAGTGACCTCACAGCCTCACTGTGACCTCACAGTCTAACTTGTTACATAATAGACTCCCTTGTTATATCATAGCCTCGTGGTGAAATCAGCCTTGCCACTGACATCGCATCTTCACAGTGACCTCACAGCCTCATTCTGACATCACAATCTCTCTGTAATGTCACAGCCTCCTAAAGTGACATCACAGCTTCAGAGTGATATCACAGCTTTACTGTGGCATTATAGCCTCATTTCTAACATCACAGTAACATCCTCGGTGTGACATCTTTGCCTCATCACTGATATCAGCTTCACTTCTGCCATCACAGCCTAACCACTGAAATCTCAGCCAAACTGTTATGTCATAGTCTATCACCACTGATATCATAGACTCAGTGACATCACAGCCTCTCCTCTGGCATGAAAACCTTAGTGTGGCTGCACAGCCTCACTACTGACATCCTAACCTCACTTTGAAATCCAATCATCACCCCTGATGCCTCACTGATGTCTCATAGAATTAGCCCTGACATCAGAGACTCACTTCAACATCACAGCCTCACAGTGACCTCAAAACCTGCCTTCTGACACCATAGGCTCACCTGATAAACATAGACTCATTGTGACATCAGTCTTGCAACTGACATTAGTCAGAACACTGACATCACTGCCACACCAGTGACACCACAAACTTTGATATCACAGCCTCTCCAGGGTCACTATCACATAATAGGTTCACCACTGACATCATAGCCTCACCAGTGACATCACTGACTCACTACAACATTTTTCTCGCCACTGATATTCCAGCCTTTTTGTGACATCACACTTTCATCAAAGCCTCATTGTGACATTAGTCTCACTACTAGTTTCACAGCCTCACTGTGCCATCAAGACCTGTCCAATGACATCAAAACATCACTGTGTTGGCAGAGCCTCACTGTGACATCATAGCCCACTGTGTCCTTACAGCCTCGCTCTGACATTACAGCCTCGCTCTGACATCACAAACTCACTGTAACATCAGCCTTGCCAGTGACATAATAGCCTCATGGAAACATCACATTCACACCTCTGACATAGCTTCACTGTGACATCACAGCCTCCATGTGACATCACACATTACCACTATCATCATAGCCTCATGCTGACATCAGCATTGCCACAGACATCACAGTCTCACTGTGACTTCACAGCCTCCACCATCACATCACTAACTCCCTGTGACATCTCAGGCTCAAGGTGACAACACAGACACACAGTGACATCAAAGCCTCACGGTGGCATCACAGCCTCACCAGTAACATCCCAGCCTCATTGTGACATCTCAGCCTTATCACTAACATTAGCCTCACTTCTAATATCATAGCATAACTACTAAAATTTCATCAGAACTGTGATGTCATAGTCTATTACCACTGATATCACAGACTTACAGTGACATCACAACCTTTCCTCTGACATCACAGCCTCAGTGTGAATGCACAACCTCACCACTGACATCCTAACCTCACTGTTAAATCCAAGCATCACCTCTGGCATCACAGAGTCACAACATCTCATAAATTAGCTGTGATATCAGAGCCTCACTGTGAAATCACAGCCTCACAGTTACCTCACAGACTGCCCATGATACCACAGGCTAACCTGTTACATCATAGATTCATTGTGACATCAGTCTTGCCACTGACATCACAGCCTCACTGTGACATCACAGTTTTCAGAGTGATATTACCTCATGGTGACATGAGAGTGCACAGTGATATCCAACCTCTCAGTGACATCAAAGACTCAGCGAGACATAACAGCCTCACCAGTGACATCACAGCCTCACCCGTGACATCAGCATCACCTGTGACATTAGTCAGAACACTGTTATCACTGCTATTCCATTGTCAACACAGCCTTTGATATCACAACCTCACTAGTGTCACTGTCACGCTATAGTTCACCACTGACATAGTGGTAGTGTGTTATGCATTATGATGGCTATGCATTCCTAATACTAAGAGCACAGCAATGGACAAACAGGGAAAGGGGAAGAGGAGGGGGGCATCTGCTCACCTTCAGGCATCTTAAGCATAGGAACATAAAAACTAATGGGGCTGCTAACTGAAATTTATGTAAGTGGGTGTCTCGTCTACACTGAAGGCGGCACATCCCCACATTGGAGTGTCAGAGTCTCATCCGTTATCACAACCACATGGTAATATCACCTCACGGTAATATCACCTCACAGTGACATCACAACCTCATGGTAACACCACAACATCACAGTGACATCAAACCTGTCCACTGACATCACAGCCTCAGTGAGACTACACAGCCTCACCACTGATGTCCTAACCTCACTGTGAAATCCAAGCATCATCCCTCATGTCACAGCCTCACTGATTTCTCATAGTCTCAGTCCTGACATCAGAACTTCACTGCGACATCATACCCTCACAGTTGCCTACTGATACCACAGGCTCACCTGTTACATCATAGCCTCATTGTGACATCAGTCTCGCCACTGACATCATAGCATCACTATGATATTACAGTTTCCAGAGAGATATCACCTAACAATGACAAGGCAGCCCACAGTGACATACAACCGTCACAGTGACATCACAGCTTCAGTGTGACATCAACTTATCACTGCCACTTAAATCTTCGCATATGACATCATAGCCTCATTTCTGAGGTTTCAGCCTCACTGTGAAAGAACAGCCACTACTGATATCACAATCTCACAGTGACATCACAGTCTCACTATGACATCACAGCCTCACCACTGATATGATAGGCTCTCCGTGATATTACAGCTTCACCAGTGACATCACAGCCTCATGGTGACATGATAAACTCACTCTGACATCACAGCCTCAGCAGTTATATCACATCGGCAATGCAACAACCCTGCCTAACATCTCACATCAGTCTCACTTCTAAAATCACAGCCTAACCACTGACCTCACAGTCACACTGTGACATCACACCCTCAATGTAACATCACAGTCTCATTCTGGCATCACAGCCAAACAGTGACATTACAGCCTGACCACTGGTATACTAGCTACTCTTAATATGGCACCACAGCCCTACCAGTTAGCACAGGCTCACAGTGACGTGATAGTCTCTGCAGGGACATCATATCCTTTGACATCATAAACATTGACACCACAGCCTCACATGTTACATCACTGCCTCATTGTGACATCAATCTTCCCACAGATATCACAGCCTCACCGTGACCTTACGGTCTCACTGTGACCTCACAGTCTAATCTGTTACATCATAGACTCACTTGTTACATCATAGCCTCATGTTGAGATCAGCCTTGCCACTGACATCACATCTTCCACAGTGACCTCACAACTTCGCTGTTACATTACAACCTTCCTGTGATGTCACAGCCTCATAGTGACATAACAGCTTCATAGTGATATCACAACCTCACTATGGCAATATAGCCTCATTTCTAACTTCACAGACTCATTGTGACATCACAGCCTCACCTTGGACATTACAGCCTTACTGTGCCATAACAGTTCTGAAATCATAGCATTAGGGACACCACAAGCATTCTGTCTAGCCTTGCTTTGACACCACAGCCTCATCACTGACATCTCAGGCTCAGGGTCACATGACAACCACACCAGTGATATCACAGCATCACTGTGCCCTCAGAGCCGCACTAGTAACATCCCAGCCTCACTGTGACATCTCAGCCTCGTTACTGACATCAGCCTTACTTCTGACATCACAGCCTAACCCCTGAAATCTCAGAAGAACTGTGATGTCGTAGTCTCACTCTGCTGACATCACAGACTCACTGTAATATCACAGCATCACTGTAGATAACACAGCATTGCTGTGACACCACAACCTCACCTTTGAGTTTTTATCCTCACTGTGACATCACAGTCTCAATGTAACATCACAGCATCACCACTGACATCATAGCGTTACTGTGACATCAGCCTTGCCACTGACATCTCAGTCTTACTGAGACTATGACCTTACAGCCTCCACTACTACACCACCAATTCCCTGTTACATCAGAGGCTCACCTCTGTTGTTATAGGCTCACTGTTTCCTCACAGCCTCACTATGACATCACAGGCGCCCCCTCTGAAATCATTGCCCAACTGTGACATCACAGCATCAACTCCGATGTTATAGCCTCACTGTTTAAACAGAGCCTCAGTATGACATCACAGGCTCACCTCTGAAATCATAGCTTCAATGCAGCATCACACCCTCATCAATGACATCCTACCTAGTTTCATTGTGTCACCATCACCACACTGACCTCACAGCCTCACTGAAATGTGACAGTCTAACACTGACACCAGTGTCACTATTGTCATCACAACCTCACTGTACTATCACAACTTCCCCAGTGACATCACAACCTCACATTGATGTCACAACCTCATTGTGACATAACAGCCATATCGTGCCATCAAAGCATCGCTGTGACATAAAGCTCCACCTTTGACATCATAGCCTCACTGTGACATCACAGCCTCAGTTTGTCACAATAAACTCACTGTGACATTAGAGCCTCACCAGACAAATAGTGTCACTGTGGAAGCATAGTCACTAGTGACATCACAACCTTACTGTGACATCATAACCTTACAGTGATATCACAACCACACTGTGCCAACACAGCCTCACTGTGACATCACACTGATATCACACTGACACCAGTCTCATTTCTGATATCACAGCCTAACTACTGAAATCTCAGCCATACTATCATGTCATACTGTATCACTGTGATATCACAACTTCACAGTAACATCACTGCCCCACTGTGATATCACAGACTCACTATGACATCACAGCCTCACCTCTGACATCACCGTCTCACTGTGATATCACAATCTCACAGTAATATCACTACCTCGCAGTGATATGCCAACCTCACTGTAACTCACTGCAATACCATTCCATCAAAGTATCACTGTGATTAAAGCTTCACCTCTGACATCATAGCCTCAATGTGACATCACAGCCTCAGGTTGACACAATAAACTTGCTGTGACATTAGAGCCTCACCAGGGACAATACAGCCTCACCAATGACATACTCTCTGTGAAAGCACAGTCAATACTGACATTACAACCTCACAATAACATCTCAGTATCATGATTCATAGCCATACTGCGCCATCAAAGCATCTCTGGGTCATAAAGCTTCACTTCTGACATCATAATGTCACTGTGTCATCACAGCCTCACAGTGACCTCACAGCTTGCCTACTAACACCACAACCTCATCTGTGAATTCATAGACTCATTGTGGTATCAGTCTTACCACTGATATCACAGCCTCACTATGTCATCTCAGTCTCATCACCATGTCACCTGTCACATCAGCTTTCGCCAATGACATTTGTCAGAAAACTGACATCATTTTCACACAAGTGACAAATATAGCCTCACCATTGACCTCACAGGCTCACTGAAACATGACAGTCTCCCTGTGATACCACAGTGTTGCTATTGACATCACAATCTCACTGTGGCATCCTAGTCTCACTGTGACACCACAGTCTAAACTGAGAGAATAAACTCATTGTGACATTAAACCTAGCCAGTCCCACCACCAGTGACATAGTCTCCCTGTGGAAGCACAGTCACTACTGGCATCACAACATCACTGTGACATCACAGCCACAGCACTGGTATTCTACCTAGCCTTACTATGACACCACAGTGTCTCTACTGATTTCACAACTTCTATGTGACATCTTTACTTCCCCAGTGACATCACAACCTTATTGTGACATCACAGCCTCATTGTGACATTACAGCCATATATTGCCATCAAAGCAATATATGTGACATAAAGCTTCAACTCTACATTTTAGTCCCACTGACATCGCAGCCTCAGTTTGATACAATAAACTCATTGTGACATTAGAGCCTCACCTGTGACAATACAGCCTCAGAAGGGACATAGTCTCCCTGTGAAACCACGGTAACTACTGACTTCACAACCTCACTGTGACAACAAAGCCTCACTGTGACATCACAGCCACACTGTGCCAGTACAGCCTCACTGTGACATCACAGCTTCACCACTGATATGACAGGCTCACTGTGATATTATAGCCTCACCACTGACACCACAGCCTCATGGTAACATCATAACTTCACTGTGGCATTACAGCCTCACCAGTTATGTCACATCTTCTATGTGACATCTCAGCCTCATCTCTCACATCAGTCTCCCTTCTGAAAGCGCAGCCTAACCACTGACCTCACAGCTTCACTGTGACATCACAGTGTCACTGTGACATCATAAACTCATGGCGACTCCACATCTTCTACAATGACCTCACAGCCTTACTGTGACATCCCAACCTCTCTATGATGTCACAGCCTCATAGTGGCATCATGGCTTCACAGTGATATCACTGCCTCATTGTGGCATTATAGCCCCATTACTGACATTCACAGACATATAGTGACATCACAGGCTCACCTCTGACATCACAACCTTATAGTGACATAACTGGCTAGCCTCTGAAATCATAACATCAGCAACACCACAGACATCCTGCCATGCATCGCTATGACACCACAGCCTCATCAATGACATCTCAGTCTTAAGGTTTATGACAACCTCAACATCATAGTCACACTGTCCTCACAGTCTCACTGTGACATTACCACCTGACAGTGACATCACAGCCCTCATCGTGACATCCAAACTCACTGTGACATCAGCCTTGCAACTGACATAATAGTCTCATGATGACATCACATACACACTTCTGACAGAGCCTCACTGTGATTTCACAACCTCCATGTGGCTTCACAGCATCACCACTGACATCATATCCTCACTGTGACATAAAATCCTTGCCACTGATATCGAAGTTTCACTGAAACCTCACAGCTGCCACCATCACATCAAATTTTCTCCCTGAGTCTCACTGGCTCATGGTGTCACCACAGCTACAGAGTGACATCAAACCCTCACAGTGGCATCACAGCCTCACCAGTGACATGCTAGCCTCACTGGAACAACATACTCTCATCACTCATATCAGCTTCATTCTGATATCATAACTTAACCACTGAAATCACACCCTCATTGTGATGTCATGGTCATGCTCCACTGACATCACAGTCTCACTCTGATATCACAGCCACACCACTGACCTCACAGTCTCACTGAAATATAACAGCCTCCCTGTGACACCACAGCATCGCTGTTGACATCACAACCTCATTGTGACATCACATCGTCCCCAGTGACATCACAACCTCACAATGACATCACAATCTCATTGTGATATTACAGGCATACCATGCCACCCAAGCATAAATGTGACATAAAGCTTCACCTCTGACATCAGAGCCTCACGGTGACATCTCAGCCTCAGACTGACCTCACAGCCTACCCACTGACATCATAGTTTCACCTGTTACATCACAGCCTCATTGTGGCATCAGTCTTACCACTGATATCACAGCCTCGCAGTGACATCACAGCTTCACCAATGACAGCACAACCTCACCTGTGACATCAGCGTCACCACTGACATTAGTCAGAACACTGACATCATTGCCACACAGACAGCACAGCCTCACCACTGACCTCATGGGCTCACTAAAACAAGACAGCATCCCTGTGACACTGCAGTGTCACCATTGACATCACAACCTCAATGTGACATAACAGCTTCATTGTAACATCACAGCCATACTTTGCCATCAAATCATCAGTCATGAAAAGCTTCAAATCTGACATCATAGCCTCACTGTAACATCACAGTGTCAGTTTTATACAGTAAACTCAGTATAACATATAGTCTCACCAGTGACAATACAGTCTCACCAAGGACATAGTCTCCCTGTGAAAGTGTAGTCACTACTGACATCACAGTCTGTTGCAGTCCGCCTGCATAGTTGCTGATAAATGACCAGAACACAGCTTAAGGGAACAAGGAGTTTACTTTCTTACGATAGTCTGGTTACAGTTCATAGTCCAGCTTGACGGGAGAATACACACCAACACCAGGGCCGAGGGAACTGGCCACCATAACCGCTGAGAGATGGACAATCCTTACTTGCCAGACCAGCATGTCTGGCCAAGTATACAGAAGGATGCCAACTCTCTCAACCAGCTCTCTGTGATTTATCCAGGGTCTAATCCCACCCATCATGGGCTGGGTCTTCCCCAGCAGCTAGACAATCTCCTTCAGGTTTGCTCTGGGCTTAACTCAAACATCAACTCTCTACAACTGTGCCCAGAGCTCAAGCCCTCAAATCAAGTTGACAACTGTGCTTAACTATGACACTCCACCCCTTGTCAACTTGACACAAAAACAATACACTTTTTAAACTGTAACCTTTCCTTGTCCCCAAAGATGTTAAAATATAAATACATTCCATGGACAAATTTAAAATGTTTTCTCATTAAAACTTAGTTCCAACATTTTAAAAGTTAAAAGTTCTTAACCTTCCTAAATTAGAATGTTAAATACTTAAAAACAGATAAAACTTTAAAAGAGAAAGATTTTAAGCAATAAGAAAACATTAAAAAGATCAAAGTCCAGAAAATCACCGCATCCTATACTTCAATGTCCATCTTCTGTTGCTCATCACGTCGTCAAGGTGGCTCAAGGATTCAAGGCATTCCCAGTCCCTATTTGTAGCTCGAAGTTGTACCAGCAGAGTTCCTCTGAACCAGGCTGAATCTCTACTCTCAGTAGTCCTCAGCATACATCCCATTGTTCTGGCATCTCCAACACTCTGGGTTCTCCTCTGCAGCTTTAAGCTTCACGATCTCCTGCAGGAACTCTACGACTGCCACTTGGTGCCAAGCTTTTGCTGCTCTCCATGAACCCTTCAGTAGTACATGAAAACCAGCATCACTTGAGGGACGCTGCCAGATTCTGAAGTGAGGTTGAAACGCAGCTTAGTCCACTTGAGCCACAGCTGCACCAACTTCAGTGTGTTGACACTGGAAAAGCCTCTCTTCTAGGCAACCAAACTTGCAAAGGGCAAGAAACAACTTTAACTTGGGGTTTCGGCCCCTGAAGGAATCTGAGCTTCCAAACCACGAACTTGCCATACGGTCGTTTCCACGTCCTCCACCATCTCAGTGCAAGTCACTAGGTTTTCCTTCACTGATACTTATTTGTCCAGCAGCCTACCCTTTGCATATCCAAACCTCCAAGGTTGCCAACACAGCTCTCCTCTGTCAAGCAAACCAGTCCATCGTCCTTATATTCAGTTTTACCAAAGTCCTTGTTTCCCTCATCACAAATTGGGCCCAAACAATGTCTCTCAGCAATTGGCCCACTAAACTCTGAAGGACGGTATTTGTAAATCCACAAAGTGAAAATTCTCAAGCATTTTCAACTTTGTCCAGTGAAACCGTTCAAAAGACACAAAATCCACAGTCAGATTTATCAGCAACACCCCACTTCCTGGGTACCAAATTCTGTTGCAGTCCGCCTGCATAGTTGCTGATAAATGACCAGAACACAGCTTAAGGGAACAGGAGTTTACTTTCTTATGATAGTCCGGTTACAGTTCATAGTCCAGCTTGACGGGAGAATACACACCAACACCAGGGCCGAGGGAACTGGCCACCATAACCACTGAGAGATGGACAATTCTTACTTGCCAGACCAGTATGTCTGGCCAAGTATACAGAAGGATGCCAACTCTCTCAACCAGCTCTCTGTGATTTATCCAGGGTCTAATCCCACCCATCATGGGCTGGGTCTTCCCCAGCAGCTAGACAATCTCCTTCAGGTTTGCTCTGGGCTTAACTCAAATATCAACTCTCTACAACTGTGCCCAGAGCTCAAACCCTCAAGTCAAGTTGACACCTGTGCTTAACTATGACACAGTCTCACTGTGACATTACAACCTTACTGTGAAATCACAGGCACACTGTGCCAACACAGCCTCATGGTGACATCATAGCCTCACCACTGATTTGAGAGGCTCACAGTAACATCACAGGCTCTCATGCATCATCACAGGCTCAGTGTGACTGCACTGCCTCACCACTGACATCACAGACTCACTGTGACATCACAGCCTCACCTCTGAAATCATACCATCAGTGACACAATGGACATCCTGCCTAGCCTCGCTATGACACCACAGCCTCATCACTGACATATCAGCCTCACAGTCACACGACAGCCTCGATAGTGACACCACACCCACACTGTGGCATCACTGTCTCACTAATAACATCTCAGCTTCACTGTGACATCTCAGCCTCATCACTGACATCAGCTTCACTCCTGCAATTACAGCCTATCTAGTGAAATCTAACCCGAACTGTGATGTCATAGTCTATCACCACTGAAATCACAACCCCACTGGAATATCACATCAACACAGTGACATCACACATCTCCTCTGACATCAGCCTCAGTGTGACTGCCCAACCTCACCACTGCTGTCCTGACCTCACTGTGAAATCCAAGTATCATGCCTGATGTCACAGCCTCACTGACATCTCATAGAATCAGCCCTGACATCAGAGTCTCACTGAGACATCACAGCCTCACAGTGACCTCACAATCTGCCCACTGAAAACACAGGCTCACCTGTTACATCATAGTCTCATTCTGACATCAGTCTTGCCACAGACATCACAGCCTCAGTATGACATCATAGCTTTCAGAGTGATATCAAATTATGGTGACATGATAGCCCACAATGACAAACAAACTTCACAGGGACATCACAGCTTCATTGTGACATCATGGCCTCACCACTGACAGTACAGCCTCTCTTGTGACATCAGCATCGCTGTAGACATTAGTGAGGACACTGACCTCACTGCCACACTAGGACCAAAACAGCTTTTGACATCATAGCCTCACCAGGTTTACTGTCATGTAATAGGTTCAACACTGATATCAGAGCCTCACCAGTGACATCCAAGCATCACGCCTGATGTCACAGCCTCACTGGTTATAGCTTCACTGTGACATCAGAGTCTCACTATGTTATCACAGGCTAACTTTTGTAATCATTCTCCAACTGTGACATCTCATCATTGACTCAGATGTTATACTCTTACTGTTTCATCACATCTTCACTATGACATCACAGGCGCACCTCTGAAATCATTGCCTCAATGCAACATCACACCCTCATCACTGACATCCTACCTAGCATCAGTATGGCACCACAACCTCACTATTAACCTCACAGGCTCAATGAAACATGACAGCGTACTGGTGACACCACAACATCGCTAAGGAGATCACAACTTTACTGTGACATCACAGCCTCATTGTGACATCACAGTAATAATCTCACCATGATATCACATCCTCAGTTTGACACAAGAAACTCACGGTTACATTAAATCCTCACCAGTGATAATATAGCCTCACCAATGAAATAGTCTCCCTGTGAAAGCAGTCACTGCTTACATCAAAACCTCACTGTGACATCACAACGTCACAGTGATATCACAACCATGCTGTGCCAGCACAGCCTCACTTTAACATCAAAATCTCACAACTGATATGATTGTCTCACAGTGACATCATAGCCTCTCCTCTGACATCACAGCCTCACTATGACATCACAAGCTTACCACTGATGTTCTAACCTCACTGTGAAATACAAGCATCACCCCTGATGTCACATTCTCACGGACACCTCACAGGCTCAGCCCAGACCTCAGAGCCTCACTGTGACATCACAGCCTCATAGTGACCTCACAGTCTGCCCACTGACACCAGAAGCTGAGCTGTTACATCAGAGCCTCATTATGACATCAGCCTCACCACTAACATCACAGGCTCACTGTGTCATCCAAAACTCTCCATGACCTCACATCACTATGTAATCAGAGGTTAATAGTGAGGTTGTGGTGCCATAGTGATGCTAGGTAGGATGTCAGTGATGAGGGTGTGATGTTGCATTGAGGCAATGATTTCAGAGGTGCGCCTGTGATGTCATAGTGAAGATGTGATGAAACAGTAAGAGTATAACATCTGAGTCACTGTGACATCCAAACCTCTCCATGACCTCACATCACTGTGTAATCAGAGCATCACTGTGACATCATAGCCACACTGTGTCCCCACAGCCTCATTGGGACTTTGCAAACTAATAGTGACATCACAGCCTCACTGTGCCATCACAGCCGTACTGTGCCATCAAAGTAACACTGTGACATCAATCTTCACTTCTGACATCATAGCCTCACTGTGACATTACAGGCTAAATTTGACACAATAAACTCACTGAGATATTAGAGCCTCACCAGGGACAATAGTGTCTCACCAATAACATAGTTTTTCTGTGAAAGCACAGTCACTATTGCAATCAAAACATCACTGTGACATCACAACCTCACTGTGACATCACAGCCACACTGTAAAAGCACAGTCTCATTGTGACATCACAGCATCATGGTAACATCACAACCATACTGTGACATCATAGCCTCACCACTGCTATCCTACCTAGGCTTACCATGACACCACAGCCTCACCACAGGTAGCAAAGACTCACAGTGACCTGAAAGCCTCACTGATAGCCTCAGCAATGACACCACAGCTATTGACACCATAAACAATAACACAACCTCATAAGTTACATTACTCAATCTCACTGAAATATGACAGCCTCCCTGTGACACCACAGCATCGCTGTTGACATCACAACCTCACTGTGACATCACATCTTCCCCAGTGACATCACAACCTCCCAATCTCATTGTGATGTTACAGGCATACCATGCCATCCAAGCATCAATGTAACATAAAGCTTCACCTCTGACATCAGAGCCTCACTGTGACATCTCAGCCTCAGACTGACCTCACATGACCTCAGAGCCTCACTGTGACATCACAGTCTAACTTGTTACATCATAGACTCACATGTTACGTTGTAGCTTCATGGTGAAATCACCCTTGCCACTGGCATCACAACTTCCACAGTGACCTCACAGCCTCACTGTGACATAACAACCTCTCTCTGATGTCACAGCCTCACAGTAACATCACAGCTTCATAGTGATATAATAGCCCCACTGTGGCATTTTAGCCTCACTTCTGACATCACACCCTCACTGTGACATTACAGCCTCACCTCTGATATCCAGAATGATATCACCTCACAGTGACATAAGAACCCACAGTGACATACATCCTTCACAGTGACATCACAGCCACACCAGTGACAGCACAGCTTCACCTGTGACATCAGAGTCATCACAGACATTAATCAGAACACTGACATGACTACCACAAGAGTGACAACCCAGCCTTTGAGATTACAGCCCAACCAGGATCACTATCACGCAATAGGTTCACCACCGACATCATAGCTTCACTAGTGACATCATAGACTCCTTATGACATCTTTCTTACCATTGCCATTCCAGTCTTATTGCGACATTACACTTTTACCCGTGACATCACAGTCTTATTGTGACATCAGCCTCACCACTAACATCATAGCCTCACTGTGTCATCCAAACCTCTCCAGTGACATCACAACATCACTGTGTCACCAGGGTCTAACTATGACATCATAGACGTACTGTCATTCCAGCCTTACTGTGACATTACAACCTGACTGTGGTGTCACATCCTCATTGTGACATCACAAACTCTCTGGGATATCAGCCTTGACACTGATATCACAATCTCACTGTGACCTCACGGCATCAACCCTGACATCACCAACAGGTGATGGGGGACACCACAGACCCATGGTGATTTCAAAGCCTCATAGTGGCATCACACCACTAGTATCGTAACTAGCCTTACTATGATACCACAACCTCAGCACAGATAACATAAACTCACAGAGATGTGAAAGCCTCAGCAGTGACATCACAGGCTCACCTCTGAAATCACAGCCTGTGAGATCAGTTTCATGGTGACATCACAGCCACACTGTGACATCACAGCCTCACCACTGGTATCCTATCTAGGCTTACTATGATAACACAGCCATACCACATATAGCAGAGGCTTACAGTGATGTGACAGCCTTAGCAGTGACATAATAGCCTTTGACAACATATACAGAGACACCACAGCCTCACATGTTACATTACTGCCTCAATTTGACATAATTCTTTTCACAGATATCACAGATTCATAGTGACCTCACAGCCTTACTGTGACCTCAAAGTCTAACCTATTACATCATAGACTCACCTGTTACCTCATAACCTCATGGTGAAATAAGCCTTGCCACCTATATCACATCTTTGACAGTGACTTCACAGCCTCACTGTGACATCAGAAACTCTGTGATGTCACAGCCTCATAGTGACATCACCAGCCTCACTGTGACATCACAGCCTCATTGTGATATCTCAGCCTTACCTCTGAAATCATAGCTTCAGTGACACCATGGACATCCTGCCAAGCTTCACTAGGATACCACTGGCTCATCACTGACATCTCAGGTTCATAGTCACATGACAGCCTTAATAGTGACACCACAGCCCTACTGTGGCATCACAAACTCATCAGTAACATCCCAGCCTCACTGTGACATCTCAACCTCATCACTGACATCAGAATTGCTTCTGAATTCCCAGTCTAACCACTGAAGTCTCAGCCAAACTGTGATGTCATAGTCTAATGACCACTGATATCACAGACTCACTGTGATATCACAACCTCACGGAAATATCCCCGCCTCACAGTGACATTTGAGTCTCTCCTCTGACAGAGCCTCACTGCGACACCACATGCTCATCTGTTTCATCATATCCTCATTATGAAATCAATCTTGTCATTGACATCACAGTCTCACTGTGCCATCACACCGTCCAGATTGATATCACCTCAAGGTGACATGACAGCTAAAAGTGACATAAAACCCTCACGGTGAAATTATAGCCTCACTGTGACATCACTGCTTCACCAGTGAGAGCACAGACTCACCCGTGATATCTGGATTGCCACTGACATTAGTCAGAACACTGAAATCACTGCCATACCAGGGACAACACAGCCTTTGACATCACAGCTTCATTATTGTCACTGTCATGTAATAGGTTCGCCTCTGACATCATAGCATCAGCAGTAACAGCACACCCTCACCTGTGACATCAGCATCGCTAGTAACATGAGTCAGAACAATGATGTCACAGCCTCACTAGTATCGCTGTCACAGAATATGTTCATCACTGATGCTATATACTCACCAGTGACATCAATATGACATCTTTCTCACCACACACATATCAACCTTATTGCCACATCACACCTTCAATAGTAACATAACAGCCTCATTTTGACATCAGCATCACCACTATCATCACAGCTACACTGAGCTATCAAAACCTCTCCAGTGACATCACAACATCACTGTGTCATCAGAGCCTTACTGTGACTTCATAGCCACACTGTGTTCTCACAGCCTCATTGTGATATTACAACCTTACTGTGACATCATAGCCTCACTGTGACATCAGCCTTGCCACTAACATCACAGTCTCACTGTGACCTCAGCCTCCATCGTGACATCACCAAATCACTGTGACATCACGGGCTCACGATGTTACCACTGCCACTCGGTAACATCAAAGCATCACCATAGCAGCACAGCCTCAACATAACATATTAGCTTCACTGTGACATCATACTCTCATCACTCATATCAGCCTCATTCTGATATCACAGCCTAACCACCAAAATCACTCACTTTGATGTCATTGTCTCTCTCAAATGACATCACAGCCTCTCTGGGATATCACGGCATCACTGGTGACAACACAGCCTTACTGTGACATCATAGACTCATCACTGACATCATACCTAGCTTCAATATGACACCACAACCTCACCACTGACCTCAAAGGCTCATTGAAACATGACAGACTCCCTGTGACACCTCAGTGTTGCTATTGACATCATACCTCACTGTGACATCACAACTTTCCTAGTGACATCACAATCTCACAGTTATGTAACAGCCTCATTGTGACATCACAGCCATACTGTTGCATCAGAGCATCACTATGCCATAAAGCTTCACCTTTCTTATCATAGCCTCCTGTGACATCACAGCCTCAGTTTGACACAATAAACTCACTGTGACATTAGAGCCTCACCAGTGACAATACAGCCTCATCAATGTTAGAGTCTCCCAGTGAAAGTACAGACACTTGTCATAGTTAAGCACAAGTGTCAACTTGACTGTTGAGGGTTTGAACTCTGGGCACAGTTATAGAGAGTTGATGGTTGAGTTAAGCCCAGAGCAAACCTGAAGGAAATTGTCTAGCTGATGGGGAAGACCCAGCCCATGGTGGGTGGGATTAGGCCCTGAATAAATAATAGATAGCTGGTTGAGAGGGTTGGCATCTTCTGTTCACTTAGCCAGTCATGCTTGTTTGGCAAGTAAAGATTGCCCATCTCTCAGCTTTTATGCAGTTATGGTGTGGACAGTTCCCTCAGCCCTGGTGTTGGTGAATGCAATCCCATCAAGCTGCACTGAGAACTGTAACCAGACTGTTGTAATAAAGTAAACTCCTGGTTCCCTTAGGCTGTGTGATGGTTATTTATCAGCAACCATGCAACTTACAGCAACAGCATTACTGACATCACAATGTCACTGGGACATCACAGCCTCACTCTGACAACACAACCTCACCACTGATATTCCAGGCTCACAGTGATATCACAGCCTCACCTGGGACACCACAGCCTTATGGTAACATCATAACCTCACTGCAGCATCACAGCATCACCAGTTATATCACATCATCAAATGCAACATCTCAGACTCATCTCTCACATCAGTCTCATTTCTTTAATCACAACCTAACCACTGACCTCACAGCTGCACAGCCTCACTGTGATATCAGAGCCTCACTGTGACAATAGCCTTACAGCTACCTCACAGCCTGTGAATGACACCACAGGCTCACTTGTTATATCATAGCCTCGATGTGGCATCAGTCTTAACACTGACATCACAGCCTCACTCTGACATCACATCCTCACCAGTGACAGCACAGCCTGTCCTGTGACATCAGGGGATGCCAATGACATTATTCAAAACACTGACATCACTATCACACCCGTGACAACACAGCCTCACTGTGACATGACAGCCTCACTATGACATCACAGGCTTTCCTCTGAAATCGGAGCCTCACTGAGACATCACAGCATCATAGTGACCTCACAGCCTGCCCAAAGACCCAACAGGCTCACCTGTTACATCATAGCCTCATTGTGACATAAGTCTTGCCACTGACATCACAGCCTCACTGTGACATCCTAAACTCACTGTGACATCACAACTTCCCCAGTGACATAACAACCCCACAGTGACATCACAGCTATACCATGCAATCAAAACATCACTGTCACATAAACATTCACCTCTGACATCATAGCCTCCAAGTGACATCACAGCCTCAGTTTGCCACAATAAACTCACTGTGACATTAGTCTCACTAGGGACAATACAGCCTCACCAGTGACATAGTCTCCCTGTGAAAGCACAGTCACTACTGACATCACAACCTCACTGTGACATCACAGCCACACTGTGCTGGCTCACAGTGATATTACAGCCTCACCAGTGACACCACAGCCTCATGCTCTTATCATAAACATGGTGCATTACAGCCTCATGAGGTATATCACATCATCAGTGTGACATCTCAGCCTCATCTCTCACATCAGTCTCATTTCTAAATCCCAGCATAACCACTGACCTCAAGCTGCACTGTGAATCACAACCACACTATTGACATCAGAGTCTCACCCCTGGTATCCTACCTAGCCTTTCTATGACACCACAGCCTCACAGTGACATGACAGTCTCAACAGTGACATCATAGCCTTTGACATCATAAACCTTGACACCACAGCCTCACATTTTACATCACTGCCTTACTGAAAACAATCTTCCCACAGATATCACATCCTCACAGTGGCCTCACAGCCTCATTATGTCCTCACAGTCTCACCTTTCACATCATAGTCTCACCTGTTACATCATAGCCTCATGGTGAAATCAGCCTTGCCACTGACATCACATCTTCCACAGTGACCTCACCGCCTCGCTGTGTGTGACATCACAACCTCTCTGGGATGTCACAACCTCAGAGTGACATAACAGCTTCACAGTGATATCACAACCTCACTGTGCCATTATAGCCTCATTTCTGCCATCTCAGACTTACTGTGAGATCACAGCATCACCTCTGACATCACAAACTCACTGTGACATCACAGCCTCACCTCTGAATTCATAACATCAGTGACACCACGGCCATCCTACATATCCTTGCTCTGATACCATAGCCTCATCACTAACATCTTAGGTTCATGGTCACATGCCAGCCTCAACAGTGACACCCCACCCACACTTTGGCATCACAGCCTCACCAGTATCATCCCAGCCTCATTGTAACATCTCAACCTCATTGCTGACATCAGCCTCACTTCTGACATCACAGCCTAACCACTGAAATCTCAGCTGAACTGTGATGTCATAATCTATCACCACTGATATCACAGTCTCACTGTGATACCACAATCTTCCAGTAACATCACAGTCTCACAGTGACATCACAGCCTCACTTCTGACATCGTACCCTCATTGTGACTGCACAGCCTCATCACTGATATCCTAACTCACTGTAAAATTCAAGCATCACCCGTGACTTCTCAGCTTCACTGACATCTCATAGAATAAGCCCAGACCTCAGAGCCTCAAAGCGACATCACAGCCTCACAGTGAACTCACAGCCTGCCCACTGACGCCACAGACTCACCTGTTATATCAAAGCTTCATTGTGGCATCAGTATTGCCACTGACATTCCAGCCTCAGTGTGACATCACAGCTTTCAGTGTGACATCACCTCATGGTGACTTGACAGCCCACTGTAACAAAATCTTCACAGTGACATCACAGCCTCAGTGTGACATCTTGGCCCCATCAATGACAGCACAGACTCATCTGTGACCTCAGCGTCACCACTGACAGTGAAAATACTGACATCACTGCCACACCAGTGACGCACTGATATGACAGGCTAATTGTGATATCACACCCTCAACAGGGACACCACAGCCTCATGATAACACCATAACCTCACTATGGCATCACAGCCTCACCAGTTACATCACATCCTCAATGTGGCATCTCAGCATCATTTTTCATATTAGTCTCTCTTCTGACATCACAGCCTAACCACTGACCTCACAGCTGCTTTATGACATAACAGCCTCACTGTAACATCACAGAGTCACTGTGACATCACAAGCCTCACTGTGACCTCACAGCCTTCCACAGACACAACAGGCTCACATGTTCCATCATAGCCTCATTATGGCATCAGTCTTAGCACTGACATCACAGCTTCACTGTGACATCACAACCTCATCTGTAATGTCAGCAATGTCACTGACATTAGTCAGAACCCTGCCATCACTGCCACACCAGTGACAACACAGCCTTTGACATCACGGCCTCACCAGTGTCACTCTCACATAATAGGTTCAGCACTGACATCATTGCCTTACCAGTGACATCACAGCCTCATTGTTACATTAGCCTTACCACTGATATTACAGCCTCTCTGTGCCTTCAAAACATCTCCAGTGACCTCACAACCTCACTGTGTTATCAGAGCCTCACTGTGACATCATTCCCACACTGTGCCCTCACAGCCTCACTGTGACATAACAAACACACTGTGACATCAGCCTTGCCACTGACATAATAGACTCATAGTGACATCACATGCACACCTCTGACAGCTGTTTACTAGGTGTCCTGGTTAGATGGCTGCTTCCCTTTGGTTGTCCATCCCTCCTCCTGTATGTTTCCTTTATTGGGACATGTCCAAACTTGTTCAGGCTTTTATGTAAGTAGACCTTCTGGATTCGAGAGCCTGGGCCAGGGCCTCTGAATTGATGGTGCCACATTTTCACCCTTTTATTCATTTATAAATTTTTAGTGGGGACCATGATAGCAGGGACAACGCTGAGCCTCTTCAGCTGCATGGAATATAACTAGCTGTGCCTGTCTTAGATTAGACACCACCCATCATTGACTACCAGTCATGAGACCATAGCAGAGAAGGAATCACGGTCCCAAAGGGGATCTCAATTATGGGAGAGAAAATGAGGTTTTTGTCAGGGCAGGAGCAGGTCGAGGCAGCATAGGCACAGAAATGATCCAAAAGAGCTAGTGAGACACAAATCAAAACCTAACAAATGTAAATTAGTAAGGCATACCTCTAATGGAGGACAGCCAGGCCTCCCACGAGCTTTTGGTAATCTTAGGCATGTCTGAGGCCTGAATGGATGCCCTGAGGACCTGGAAACAATCTTTGTTATTTTGGGAATATATGAAAAAAAAACATGTAAGAAAACTTGTATGAAAGAAAACTTATAATCTATTAGAAAAACAATTGTGAATGATATAAAACCTTAGATGTCATCAAAGGCCTTAGATGTCATCAAAATTATTTGTTCTTATATTTAAGTATGCATGCATGTATTTAAAAATGGCATACCAAAATTTTAAAATGAGCACACAACACAAATGAAAAGAAAATTGAAGTGGCCACAGATTTTTTTACATTGAAACACAGGACATACAACATGTAAACACAGAAAATATAAACAAACAAGCACATGAAACACAAGAAGTCAGATATCCTGTTCCATAATTGTTTCATAAGAGAGAGACCAGTATCATCTGAAGCAGAAAATACAGCTGGGGAAAGAGGAAGGGTCAAAAGCTACAGAGGAAGAGGAGGGAAGGGAACTAGGGCCCAAAGATCATCAGTGGTGATTAGACCTGCCAGGGGAAGCAGGAGAGCCACACTCATCCAGGCTGATGCTCATCTTTTTCCAAGTCACTTCTGATGACAGGTGCATCAGTTGCAGGGCGGACAAGATGAGAGGGTACCCAAATAGGTTTTGAGGTAGGATCTGGAAGAACACAAGCATATCCTTGTCCCTGTGTTAATAGAGGGTGGGGTCCCTTCCATGTACCCGTTAGGGATCCTTCGAATGGACAAGAGGCAAGGGTGTCATAGTGGGTTGAGATTTCCAATGTTTGTAAGTGGGAGATAAACCATGATTATCAAAGGTGAGGAAATTAAGGGTGAAGAGGGCTTCGGTGAGCCACAGGTGAGGGTATGGGGAAGAGGTGTTAGTCCTTTGTAAGAAGTCCTTTAAGGTCCTGTTCGTACATTCAATTATGCCTTGTCCTTGAGGGTTATAAGGGATGCAAGTAACATGTTTTATACTCCAAGACAAGAGAAAGGAGCGAAATTGAGACGTGTAAGCAGAGCCATTGTCTGTTTTTATGGTCCAAGACACTCCAGTAACCAGCATAGCCATTTTTACAGCCTTTATGGCATGGCTAGCCTTTTCTCCTGTTACAGTAGTGGCATAAATAAATTTGGAATATGTATCTGTGATGACATGTATATATTGAGTGTTCCAAATGAAGAGTAGTGGGTCATATCCATCTGCCATAAAGAATTAAGTGAAAGCCCCCTAGAGTTAACTCCCTGAAGTTGTAAGGGACCCAAAGGTGCAAAAGGGGCACAAGCAGCACAGGTTCTGCATAAGTGTTTGCACTGAGAAAGAGTTAGTTCAGGATATAGTTTGTGGAGGTAGAAAGGGGACATGTGAAATTTTTGGTGGAGGAGCCTAACTTGTTCCAATAATGGGACAGAGATTACCATGATAATGTTGTCTACCTCATCCTTGACTTGTGCTATGAACCCTGGTAATCTTGAATGAGATCTTATGTGATCAATAAAAAAGGGATGTTGTCTATTCTTTAGGAGCGTTTTAAGCATCTGTAATGCAATATCAACAGGGGATGATGAGCCCCTAAAGCTGGAGAAGGAAATAACCTTAGTAGACTATATCACATACTGACTGTCAGATAAAATGTTAATGGACCCAGTTTCGGTTTCCTCTAAGGCTTTGATAATGGCATACAGTTCACCAATTTGGACAGATCCTTTTGGGCCATACAAAAATTTTGTCCAGTTTTTTAGGGGCTTTGATTATTACCCCTATTTAATGGGGGCTGGCATCAATAAAGGCACATGGAGCAACAGGAATGGGTGAGGAAGAGAGGAAGGCATGAGAATGGGACTGAATCATGAGGTATTGTAAAGTCTGAAGGAGCTTATCATAAGTGATTATATAAGTCACCTGAGAAGCCTGCAAATATAGCTTGAAAAAGGAAATTATCTCTCATTAAAAATTGAATTTCTGTCAGGGAAATAGGCAAGATCTTTTTATCAGGCTCCCTGTTGAAAATTCTTTTTCAATATGCATGCACATTATGTGACACAAGGAGGACAGCTTCAAGTCTGGGAGTTATTATATGATAGGTGGACCATGAGGGATGGATCCAAAAAATTGCCACATGAGGCCTAATGGGGCCTCACTTGTAGAGAAGACAATTCCCCATAAGAGTTCCTGGGTGTTTATCCTATGGATGTTTAGAGTGTCTAACGAGGCTGATATAGAATAAAGGGCCTTTGTAGCATCAGGGTGCAAAGTAATGTTTTTGTGTGTGTGATTTGATAGTATTAAAGAGGGGTAGTAAATCCTCAGGGGAAAGAGATAGTAAGGGTTTAAGCCAATTGATCTGACCTCATAGTTTTTGTAGCTCATTTAAGGAGTATTTCTTTTTTATTAGTAACTGTGGGAACAAGGGCCTTATGTTTGAGGTAATTTTATAACCTAGAAATCCATAGGGAGGGACCAGTTGTACTTTATCATTAGCAATGTAAAGGCCAATGTCGTTAAGATTTTGTAGGAGTTCTGAAAGGAGGGATTTCAATTTTTTTTGTGGGCCATGAGTAAATCATCCATATAATGGATAAGCAAGCATTGAGTCTTGATATATTGTGTCACTGTTGCAATGTAATGCTGACAAATCGTTGAGTGAAAATTGGGTTCCCATACAGTGAAGGCAAAAAACTATCTGTCATCCTCATGTAAAGGAACTGAGAAAAAAACAGTCCTTGATATCTATGATAGCTAGATAGTAATTCAAGGGAATGGAGCTAGGCCTCAGGTGGGATGCCAGCTTGGAGAGGGCCCATTTTTATCATGTGCTTATAAACCTGGGGTAGATCTTGTAACAGGTGATATTTCCCTGACTTTTTTCTAATAACAAAGATAAGGGCATTATGAGGGCTTAAGGACAGTTCAATACGTCCCAGTCTTAATTGTTCTGTCACTAAAGACTTAAGGGCAGAAAGTTTTGGTTCTAATATTGGCCACTGATCCAACCATATGGGTCCCATTGAGTCCATTTCAGTTTAATGGGCTCTGGTGTTCTTAGCACAGGAGCAGTGGCCTTTAGAATTGGGGGTGCTGTGTATCCTTTGCTGAGGAAATGTCATTCGATCCTTTTCTAAGATGTCATCATAAAAGGCTTAGTCATCTGTTGTGAAGATGACACCCATGGCAGTCATCAAATCTCTGACCCACAGAGTGGTAGTGATATCTACTATTAGTGGTTTAATATGGCCTATATTGCCATCATGGTCTTTCCAGGTTACATTGTTTGTAACTTTTATGTCTATTGGTTTCCTCCTACCCCTTTTATGGGTGGCCATTGATTGTATTCCAAATGCAACATTCATCTACCATTATTCTCTCCGATTATGGTGACATCGGCTCCTGTATCTAATATGCCTTTGATTGGTGTCCCATCCAGGAAGATCGTCATTTGAGGTACATGGTCACACTCAGGGAGTGTCCATTCGATGCTAGGTGACCCTTGTTTTAGCGGGATTGAGAGTTGCCCCTCGAGTTTAAAGGAGACTTTTTATAGCTAGACCTACGGTCTTTAGCCCAGTGTAAACTTTTCCCACATTTGGGGCAAGGTGTTTTTGGCTTAATCATGAGCTTAGGGCATGAGCTTTCAAAGTGCCTGGGTTCTCCTCAGCACCAACATGGGGGGTGTCCTTTGTCTGTTTCTGAATGGCCAGAGCATTAACAGAAGTAACCAAAGCCTCAAATGGAGTGGTGGAGAGATTGATATCTTTGGTAGCTACTATCCACTTATGAATATGTTCATTACAGAAAGGAACAACCATGGTACGGGTAGCTGTATTTGCTCCTTCCCAGATCAAATCTTTAATCAATGCATCTCTTGCTGGTCCATCTGGGGTGCATCTCTCCACCACTTCAGTCACATGTGTTAAAAAGTCAACAAATCTTTCATCAGGTCCTTGGATAAGGTTATGAAAAAAGGACTCTGTTCTCTGAGGCCTGCAAAGTCTTTAGGCTTCGTAAGGCCATTTGTCTAATGGTAGATTGTGAAACGGGATCACTATATTGACTTTTACCTGTAAGCATATCTATTGTAATTTGTATGTCATATTGTAGATTACTATAGACTTGGCTTTCAGCCATGTCATCATAGGATATGGCCATCGTGGACTTCCTTCTTAGAGGCCAGGAAAAGCACTCCCATGCAAATCTGTGGATCCCAGACATTTTCTGGGGAAGTCCAAGGAACTAAGATTAAGGCTTCCTCCCAAAAATCGTCTAAGTCCTTCAGCATCATTTTGATCCTACATAAGTCTAGTAGAGCCTTAAGGGAAGTCAGATGGTATGTCTTCTAATAGGATGGTAAATTACCCATTATGGAGAGGGAAGTGTCCCGAATGAAGCAGAGATGACTAAGAAAAGAGCAGACAAGGCAAAAAAAGTGCAGAAAATAAAAAGCAATCACTAGAACAAGGACAAAGTGAAAACAACTCTTAAAAGGGTAACCAACGTCCAAGGAAAGACCTAGTGCAGGATATTCACAGAGGTGTTTAGGATCTAAGCATCCTGTGCTTAGTGAGGGACTTCAGGGGTTCGTTACTCCTCCAGGATGTATGCCCCTGGCTAGGCCAATTCAATATTATCAAATCTGGGCTCCAAGTTCTGAATGGACCAGTTTCTCATATGAACTTGCCAGGAAAAGCCTTGGTTTAAAGGGGTTCTTTGATCATGGGGAAAGCCAAAAACCGATTGTGTTGCTAACCTTAAGAGCACAATGATGGACAAACAGGGAAAGGGAATGAGGAGTGGGCCGCCTGCTCACCTTCAGGCACCAAAAGCAAAGGAACACAAAACCAAAGGGGTCACTCACCAAAGTAAGCTTTACTGGAGTAGGTGTCTCGTCTACAATGAAGGCAGCACCACCCCAAGTTGGTGCACCAGATGTTGCTGAATCCCCGCTGGGCCATCCAGGAAAAGGAGGAGAAAGGGCAGCGTCTTGTGGGCTCGAGGCAAATTGGTGAGCCAGCAACGGGGTCATCATCCCTGGAAGTCATGTGAGAAGTGACAGGCAGAGGACGAGTTGGCTGCAGAATCAACTTTATTCAGGAAGTGTTTGTACTTATCTAGGGTAGGGATCTAATCAGGTGTGGCCACCTTTCCGCTCAGGGGAAAGCAGCCACCAACCTCACTGTGACATCACAACCTCACTTTGAAATCACAGCCACAACTGTGCCAACATACCTCACCATGGCATCACAGCCTCACCATTTATATCACATCATCAATGCGAGATCTCAGCCTCATCTCTCACATCAGTCTCAGTTCTGAAATCACTGTGCCAGCAAAACCTTTCCAGTGACATCACAACATCACCATATCATCAGAGCCTCGCTATGACATCATAACCACACTGAGTCCTCACAGCCTCACTGTCACATTACAACAGGACAGCACCATCACAAACTCACTGTGACAGCACCCTTGCGATAGACATAATAGCCTCATGATAACATCACATACACACCTCTGACAGCCTCACTGTGACATCACAGCCTCACCTCTGAGGTTATAACCTCACTGTGACATGACAACCTCCCTATGACATCACTGGCTCACATCTGAAATCATTGCCCAACTGTGACATCATAGCCTCAACTCTAGCATTATAGCCTCACTGTTTCATCACAGCCTCACTGTGCCATCACAAGATAACCTCTGAAATTAACCTCAATGTGGCATCACACTCTCATCACTGACATCCTACCTAGCCTCATGATGACCATATAGCCTCAACACTGAACTCAAAGGCTCACTGAAAGATGACAGCCTCCCTGTGACACCACAGTGTCACTATTGACATCACAAACTCACTGTGACATCACAACTTCCCCAGTGACATCACAACCTGATAGTGACATCCTCACATCATTTTGACATCACAGCCATTTTGTCCCATCACAGCATCACTGTGACAAAAAGCATGACCTTTGGCACTCTATCCTTACTGTGATAGCACAGTCTTAGATATTGTGACATTAGAGCCTCACCAGTGACAATACAACATCAATAATATAGTCTCCCTGTGAAAGCACTGTCACTACTGAAATCACAACCTCACTGTGTTCTGTGTCATTAGAGTCTCACCAGTGACAATACAGCCTCAACAATGTCATAAACTCCCTGTAATATCACAGTAACTACTGACATCACTATCTGTGTAACACACACAGTGTGAAATCACAGCCACTCTGTGCCAGCACAGCCTCACTGTCACATCACAGCCTCACCACTGATGTTACAGTCTCACCATGATATCACAGTCTCAAGACGGATACCACAGCCTAATGGTGAAAGGCTCACCATTGGTATTCTACCTAGCCTTACTATGACAACACATCCTCACTAATGATAGCACAGGCTCACAGTGATGGGACAGCCTCAGCAGTGACATCATAGCCTTTGACATCATAGACAGTGACACCACAGCATCACATGTTACATCACTGCCTCACTGTGACATCAATCTTCCCACAGACATCACAGCCTCACTATGACCTCGCAGTTTAACGTGTTACACCATAGATTCACCTGTTACATCATAGCCTCATGGTGAAATCAGCATTGCCATTGACATCAAATCTTCCACAGTGACCTCACAGCCTCACAGTGATATCACAACATCTCTGTGATGTCACAGCCTCATCTCGACATCACAGCTTCACGGTAATATCACAGCCTTATTGTGCAATTATAACCTTATTTCTGATATAGCACCCTCACTGTGACATCTCAGCCTCATCACTGACATCACCCTCAATTCTGACATCACAGCCTAACAACAGATATCACAGCCTCAGTGTGGCTCCACAGCCTAACCACTGACATCCTAAACTCACTGTGAAATCCAAGCATCAACCCTGATGTCACAGCCTCACTGTGACATCACAGTCTCACCACTGATATGACAGGCTCACCGTGATATTACAGCCTTACCAGTGATACCATAGCCTCATGGTGACATAATAACTTCACTATGTCCTCACAGCCTCACTGTGACATTACAACATGACAGTGCCATCACAGCCTCACTGTAACATCAGCTTTCCACTGACATACACACTTCTGATATAGCCTCACTGTGACATCACAGCCTTGATGTGACATCACAGCATCACTGCTGATATAATAGCCTCTCTGTGACATCATTCTTGCCATTGACATCACAGTCTCACTGTGATCTAACTGCATCCACCATGACATCACCAACTCCCTGTGATAGCATGGGCTCATGGTGACACCACAGCCACATGGTGACATCATTTCTCATGATGGCATCACAACTTCACAGTCACCTCCAGCCTAACCACTGACACCACAGGCTCAATTCTTACATTGTAGCTTCATTGTGGCATCAGTCTGACTACTGACATCACATTCTCACTGTGATCTCACAGCCTCACCAGTGACATCACAGCCTCACCAGTGACATCAGCGTCACCACTGACCTTAGAATACTTACATCACTGTCACACAAGTGACAACACGGCTTTTGACATTACAGCCTCATCAGTGTCACTGTCACGTAATAGGTTCACCAGTGAAGTCATAGATTCATGAAGACATCTTTCCCACTACTGACATTTCAGACTTTTTATGACATCATACCTTCACCAGTGACATCCCAGCCTCATTGTGACATCAGCCTCACTACTAACATCACAGCCTCACTGTACCATTAAAACCTTTCCATCAAAATCATTGTGTCATCAGAGCCACACTGTGACATCATAGCCACACTGTGTCATTACAGCCTCATTGTGTTATTCCAACCTGACAGTGATGTCATAGTCTTGCTCCACTGACATCACAGCCTCACTGAGATATCACGGCATCATGACATTACTGGTGAAAACAAAACTTCAATAAAGCATCACAGCCTCACCTCTGTGGTTAGAGCCTTACAGTGACAAGATGGCCTCACTATGACATCACAGGCTCACCTCTGAAATTATTTGCCAACTGTGACATCACAGCATTGACTCTGATGTTATAGCCTCACTGTTTGATCACAGCCTCACGATGACATCACAGGCTCACCTCTGATATCATAGCCTCAATGAGACATAACATCCTCATCACTGACATCCTACCTAGCCTTACCATCACACCACAGCCACACTGCGGACCTCACATGCTCACTGAAACATGACAGCCTCCCTGAGACACCACAGTTTATCTATTGACATGACATCTCCACTGTGACATCACAAGTTCCCCATTGATGTCAAACCTTCACAGTTATATCATAGCTTCATTGTCACATCACAGCCATACTGTGCCATCAAAGCATCACTGTGACAGAAAGCTTCATCTCTGACATCATAAACTCAATGTCATAACAGCCTCAGTTTGATATAATAAACTCACTGTGACATTAGAGCCTCACCAGTGACAATACAGCCTTACCAATCATGTAGTCTCCCTGTGAATGCACTGTCACTACTGACATCACAACTTCACTGTGACATCATAGCCACATTGTGCCAGCTATTCTTACTGGGACATCACTGCCTAACCACTGATAGGATAGGCTCAACGTATTACAATGTCATCTATGACACTACAGCCTCATGATGACATCATAACCTCACTGTAGCATCACAGTCTCACGAGTTATATCACATCGTCAATGCGACATGTCACCCTCATCGCTCACATCAGCCTCACTTCTGAAATTACAGCCTCACCACTGACTTCACAGCTACACTGTGACATCACAGCCTCACTATTTGTATCCTATCTAGCCTTACTATTACACCACAGCCTCACCACAGATAGCACAGCCTCACAGTAATGTGACAACTTCAGCAGTAACGTCACAGCCTTTGACATCATAAACAGTGACATCACATCCTCATGTGTTACATCAGAGCCTCATTGTCACATCAATCGTCCCACACATATCACAGCCTCACAGTGATCTTACAACCTCATAGTGCCATCACAACCTCTCTGTGATGCCACAGCCTCATAGTGACATCACAGCTTCACAGTGATTTCACAGCCTCACTGTGGCATTATACTCTCATTTTTGACATCCCACACTGTGACATCACAGCCTCATCTCTGTCATCATAGCCTCACTGTGACATAAGAAGCTAATCTCTGAAATCTTATCATCAGTGACACCACAGACATCTTGCCTATGCTCACTGACACCAGAGCCTCATCACTGACATTCAGTCACATGACAGCCTCAGCAATGACACCACAGCCTCGCTTTGACATCAGAGCCTCACCAGTAACATGCCATCCTCACTGTGACATCTCAGTCTCATCACTGACATCAACCTCATTTCTGACATCACAGTCTAACCACTGAAATCTCTGCCGAAATGTGATATTGTAGTCTATCAGCACTGATATCACACCTCACTGTGATATCACAACCTCACAGTAACATCACCACCGCAAAGGGACATCACAACCTCTCCTCTGATATCACAGCCTCAGTATGACTGCACATTCTCACCAATAACATCTTAATCTCACTGTGAAATCCAAGCATCACACCTGATGTCACAGCCTCAATGACATCTCATAGAATCAGCCCTGACATCAGAGACTCACTGTGATATCACAGCCTTACAAAGATCTCACAGCCTGCCCACTGACACCACAGACTCACCTGTTACATCATAGCCCCATGGTGATATCAGCCTTGCCACTGACATCAAAGTCTCACTATGACATCACAGCTTCCAGAGTGACGTCACCTCAAGGTGACATGACAGCCTGCAGTGACATACAATCCTCTAAGTGACATCACAGACTCAATGTGACATACAACCTCACCAGTGAGAGCACAGCCTCACTTGTGACATCAGCATCGCCAATAACATTAGTCAGAACACTGACATCATTGTCACACCAGTGGCAACACAGCTTTTGACATCACAGCCTCACCAGTGTCACTGTCACATAATACATTCACCACTTGCATCAAAGTCTCACTATGACATCGTTTGCAGTGCTGATTCTCCAGCCTTATTGTTGACATCACAACTTTTCCAGTGACATCACAGCCTCATTGTGACATCAACTTCACCACTAGCAGCACGGCCTCACTGTCCCATCAAAATCTCTCCAGTAACATCACAATATCACTGTGTCCTCACAGCCTCACTGTGACATCATAGCCACACGCTGTCCTCACAGCATCACTGACATTACAACCTGACAATGACATCACAGCCTCACTGTGACATCACAAACTGATTGTGACATCAGCCTTGCCACTGACATAAGAGCCTCATTTCAACATCACATATACACTTCAGGCACAGCCTCACTGTGACATCACAGACTCAATGTGACTTCACAGCATCACCACTTACATCATAGCCTCACTGTGACATCAGCCTTGGCATTGACATCACAGTCTCACAGTGACCTCACAGCCTCCACTGTGACATCACCATTTCCCTTTGACATGAAGGGCTCACTGTGTCACCACAGCCACATGGTGACATCAAAGCCAAATTTTGACCTTACTGTTTCATCATAGCCTCACTATGACATCACAGGCTCACCTCTGAAATGTTAGCCTCAGTGCGACATCACATTCTCATCACTGACATCCTACCTAGCCTCACTATGACACTACAGCCTCACCATTCACCTCACCAGCTCACTGACAGACTCTCTGTGACACCAGTATCTCAACTGACAAAACAACCTCACTGTTCCATCACAATATCCCACCTCACCGTGACATAACAGCCTTATTGTGACATCACAGCCATTACTTGCAATCAAAGCATCACTATGAAATAAAGCTTCAACTCTGACATCACAGCATCACTGTGACTTTGCAGTCTCAGTTTGACACAATAAACTCACTGTGAAATTAGAGCCTCATCAACGACAATACAGCCTCACCAATGACATAGACCTCTCTGAAAGCACAATCACTACTGACATGACAGCGTCACTGTGACATCACAGTTTCACCACTGATAACGACAGGCTCACCATGACTTCACAGCCTCATCAGTGACATCACAGCCTCACAGTGACATCATAACTTCACTGTGGCATCTCAGCCTCACCAGTTACATTACATCGTCAATGCGACATCTCTGCCTCATCTCTCATATCAGTCTCACTTCTGAAATCACAGCCTCACCACTGACCTCACAGCTTCACTATGACATCACAGCCTCCCTGGTACATCAGAGCCTCACCGTGACATCACAGCCTCACATCTGACATCACAGCCTCACTGTGACATATCAGGAAAACCTCTGAAATCATAGCATGAGTGACACAACGGACATCCTGCCTAGCCTCCCAATGCACCACAGCCTCATCTCTGATATCTCAGGTTCACGGTCACATGCCAGCATCAACAGTGACACCACAGCCTCGCTTTGGCATCACAGTCTCACCAATAACATCCCAGCTTCACTGTGACATCTCAGCCTCACCACTGACATCAGCCTCACTTCTAATATCACAGTCTAAGCACTGAAATTTCAAACAAACTGTGACGTCATAGTCTATCACCATTGATAGCACAGCCTCACTGTAATTTCACAACCTCATGGTAACATCATCGCCTCACAGTGACATCACAGCCTCTCCTGCGACTTCACAGCCTCAGTGTGACTCCACAGCCTCATCACTGACGTCCTAAACTCACTGTGAGATCCAAGCATCAACCCTGATGTCACAGTCTCACTGACATCTCATAGAATCAGGCCTGACATTAGAGCCTCACTGTGACCGCACAGCCTCATGGTGATATCACGGCTACACTGTGACATCACAGACTCGCCACTGGTATGCTATCTAGCCTTACCATGACACATAGCCTCACCACAGATAGCACACTCTCAGAGTGATATGACAGCCTCAGCAGTGACATCATAGCCTTTGACATCATAAACAATGACACCACAGCTTCACATGTTACATCACTGCCTCACTGTGACATTAATCTTCCCAAAGACATCACAGCCTCACAGTGAACTCACAGACTCATTATGACCTCACAGTCTAAACTGTTACATCACAGACTCACTTGTTACATCACAGCCTCATGGTTCATGAAATCAGCCTTGCCACTGACATCACATCTCTCACAGTGATTTCACAGCCTCATTGTGATACCACAGCCTCATCTCTGATATAGCCACATCACAGCCTTAGTGATACATCATAGCCTCACCAGTGACAGCACAGCCTCACCTGTAACATCAGCATCACCACTGACATTAGTGAGAACACTGTCATCACTGACACACCAGTGACAGCACAGCCTTTGACATCACAGCCTCACCCGTGTCACTCTCACATAATACGTTCAACACTGACATCATAGCCTTATCAGTGACATCATAGACTCACTATGACATATTTCTGACCACTGACATTCCAGGCTTATTATGACATCACACCTTCACCAGTGACATCACAGCCTCATTGTGACATCAGCCTCACCACTAACATCACAGCCTAACTCTGCCATCCAAACCTCTCCAGTGACATAACAAGATCAGCTTGTCCTCAGAGTCTCACTATGACATCATAGCCACATGGGTCCTAACAGTCTGACTATGATATTACAACCTTATAATGCCATCACATCCTCACTGTGACATCACAAACTCACTGTGTCATCAGACTTGCCACTGACACAATATCCTCATGGTGATATCACATACACACCTCTGATATAGTCTCACAGTGAAATCACAGCCTCAGTGTCACATCACAGTATCACCACTGACATCACAATATCACCACTAACATCATAGCCTCACTGTGACATTAGCTTTGCCACATGACATCACACAAGCTCACCTCTGAAATCATTGCCCAACTGTGACATCACAGCATCAACTCTGACCTTATAGTCTGTGATAGTTAATCCTGGGAGTCAACTTGACACGTCCTGTATTAATTAAGATGGGCTGAGACCACCATTGGAAAGGATCAACTGAAACCACTTACTAGGATTGTACCTGCCCTAGGTCCTATTGGGACCTCCAAAGCTCTCATAGGATGCTCTCAGTACTGCATCATATAAAAATGAGCCACCAAAGAGAACAGATGCCTTCTTACAGCTGTGCTAGGAATCATTCTTCCTTCCAACTGCCCGATTTCTTCGACCTTCTAGCCTTGGACTAGACTAAGACTCTAGTAGTTCTCCAGCCTTCAACCATCACCCACTTGACTACCAAACTGAGCAGCCAACTATTGGCAGCTAGCATTGGAACTGCCTCGGCTACTGGCAACCACTGTTGGAATACCTTGGCTACCAGTAGCCTTCGCAGACTCACTGTGATATACAGCCTCAATACTGATTGGAAAGGCACACCATGATATTACAGCCTCATCTGTGACACCACAGCCTCATGGTAACATCATAATGTTACTTTGGCATCACAGCCTCATGAGTCATATCACATCGTCAATGCAAAATCTCAGCCTCATCTCTCACATCAGTCACACTTCTGAAATCGCAGCTTAACCACTGATCTCACAGCCTTACTGTGACATGGTGACATCGTAGCCACACTGTGATATCACAACCTTATCACTGCTATCCTACCTAGGCTTACTGTAACAACACATCTTCCGCAGTGATCTCACAGCCTCGCTGTGACATCACAACCTCTCTGTGATGTCGCAACCTCACAGTGACATCACAGCTACACGGTGATATCACAGCCTCACTCTGGCATTATAGCAACATTTCTGACACCACAGCCTCACTATGACATTACAGTCTCACCTCTCATAGCACAGCCTCACTGTGACTTAACAGGCTAACCTCTGAAATCATAGCATCTTTGACACCACAGACATCCTGCCTAGCCTCACTGTGACATCATAGATTCATCACAGACAGCTCAGGCTCACGGTCACATAACCTCTAAAGTGACACCACAGTGTTGCTGTGGCATCAGAGCCTCACCAATAGCATCCAAGCCTCACCATGACATTTCAGCCTCATCACTAACATCAGCCTCACCTCTGACATCATAGCCTAACCCTAAAATCACAGCTAAACTGTGATGTCATAGTCTAACACCAGTGATATCGCAGCCTCTCCTATGACATCATAGTCTCAGTGTGACTGCACAGCCTTACTACTGATGCTCTAAACTCACTGTGAAATCTAAGCATCCCTCCTGACATCACAGCCCCTCTAATATCTCAAAGAATCAGCCCTGACATCAGAGTCTCACTGTAACATCAGTTTCATGGTGAACTCACAACCTGCTCACTGAACGCACAGGCTCAACAGTTACATTGAAGCCTTATAGTGACATCACAGCCTCTCCACTGCTATGACAGGCTCACAGTGACATCATAGCCTCTCCTCTGACAACACAGTCTCAGTGTGACTGCAAAAGCTCAACACTGACGTCCTAAACTCACTATGAAATCCAAGCATCACCCCTCACCTCACAGCCTCACGACATCTCATAGAATCGGCCCTGATATCAGAGTCTCATTGCCACATCACAGGCTCACAGTGTCCTGACAACCTGCCCACTGATACCACAATCTCACCTGTTACATGATGGCCTCATGTGACAACAATCTTGCCACTGATAACACAGCCTCACTATGCCATCACAGCTTTCAGAGTGCCATCACCTCACGGTGACATGACAGCCCACAGTGACATACAACCTTCACAGTAACATTACAGCCTCAGTTTGACATCACGGCCTCACCAGTGACAACACAACCTCACCTGTGACATCAGTATTGCCACTGACATTAGTCAGAACACTGACACCACTGCCACACCAGTGACAACATATCATTTGACATCGCAGACTCACCAGTGTCACTGTCATGTAATATGTTCACCAATGACATCATAGCCTCAATAGTGACATCATAGGCTCACTATGACATCTGTCTCACCACTAACATTCTATTCTTATCATGACATCCCACCTTTACCATGACATCACAGCCTCATTGTGACATCAGTCTCACCACTAACATCACAGCCTCACTGTGCCATCAAAACCTCTCCAGTGACATCACAACATCACTGTGTTATCACAGCCTCACTGTGACATTAAAACATGACAGTGAAATCACTGCCTTACTGTGACTTCACAAACTCATTGTGATATCAGCCTTGCCACTGACACAATAGCCTCATGGTGATATCAAAAAAACACCTCTGACATATCCTTACTGTGAAATAACAGCCTCAATGTGCCATCACTGCATCACCACTGACATCTTAGACACACTATGTCATAGCATTGCCACGGTCATCACAGTTTCACTGTGACTTCACAGCCTCCACCACGACATCACCAACTCCCTGTGACATCAAAGTTTCATGGTGGCATCACAGCCTTAGCTGTGTATGTGCCAGAAGCAGCATGACATCACACACATCAGCCTCATTCTGATATCACAGCCTAACCACTGAAACCACATCCTCACTGTGATGTCAGTCTCTTACTTCACTAACTTATTAGCCTCACTGTGATATCACGGCATCACTTGTGACAACACAGCTACATTGTGACACTACAACCTCACTTCTGAGGTTATAGCCCAACTGTGACATTACAGCCTCACCATGACATCACAGGCTCACCTCTGAAATCATTTCCCAACTGTGACGTCATATCATCAACTTTGACCTCACCTCTGAGGTGATAGCCTCACTGTTCATCACAGCCTCACTATGACTTCACAGGCTCACCTCTGAAATCAGTCTCAATGCGACATCACACCCTCATCACTGACATCCTACCTAGCCTCACTATGACACCACAGCCTCAGCACTGGCCTCATAGAATCACTGAAACCTGACAACCTCCTTGTGAAATGACAGTGTCGCTACTGACATTAAAACTTCACAGTGAAATCACAGTATCATTGTGACATCAGAGCCATACTGTGCCATCAAACCATCACTGTGACATAAAATTTCACTGCTGACACCTTAGTCTCATTGTGAAATCGTAGCCTCAAAGTGAACTCATAGCCTGCCCACAGATTGCACAAGCTCACCTGTGACATCATAGCTTCATTGTGACATCATGATAGCTTCATAATGGCATCAGTCTTACCACTGATATCACAGCCTCACTGTGACATCACAGCCTCACCAGTGACAGCACAGCCTCAGTGTCACATCACAAACTCATCTTTCACAGGGAACTCAAAGCCTCATTGTGACTTTATAACCTCTCTGTGATGTCACAGCCTCACAGTAACCTCATAAGCTTCACAGTGTTATCACAGCCTCACTGTGGCATTATACCCTCATTTCTGACATCACAGCCTCACTGTAACATGATGGCCTCACCTCTGATATCACAGCCTCACTGTGATATAACAGATTAAGCTCAGATAGCATAGCATCAGTGAAACCATGAAAATCCTGTCTAACCTTGTTATGACACCACAGCCTCGTCACTGATACCTTAGGCTTATAAGAACATGACACCAACAACAGTGACACCACTGCCTCGCTGTGGCATCATATCCTCACCAGAAACATCCCAGTCTCACTGTGACATCTCACCCTCATCCATGACATCAGCCTCACTTCTTTTTTTTTCAAAGTATAATCAAATTATTTTATTCTTTTTCATAGCATTTAACAATCTTAATATCCAACAGTTTCATTTCCAGTCAAATATATTTCCATTGTTTAGAATTTATATGTTACTTAGTTTATTCATATTGCTTTTTTTTATTTCAGCTCATACAAACTTAGTAGGTACATCAGTTCCCTCCCTCCCTCCTCCTCCCCCCCTCTCCCCCTCCCCACCCCTCTCCCTCCCCATCCCCCAGTGCCTCCCGCCCCAATTCCCAGAGTCCTTTCTTGTGCATGTCTGATTTTCCTCTGGGCCCTCCTCTCCAATGACGTACAAGGACCCAGTGGCCTTTTCCTGAACCCTTTCCCGTGTTCCCCTTAGGTATAGGAACACTGCTGTATCAGCCTCACTTCTGACATCACAGTCTAACCATTAAAATCACAGGCAAACGGTGATATCACAACCTCACGGTAATATCACCGACTCACAGTGACATCACAGCCTATCCTCTGACATCACACCCTCACTGTGACTGCATAGTCCTCACCAATGATGTACTAACCTCACTGTGAAATCCATGTCAGCTTCAACAGTGACACCACAGCCTCACTATAGCATCACAGACTCAGTGTAACTGCACAGCCTCACTATGGACGTCCTAACCTACTGTGAAATCCAAGCATCACCCCTGATGTCACAGCCTCACTGACATCTCATAGAATTAGCCCTAACATCAGAGCCTCACTGCGACCTCACACCCTCAAGGTGACCTCACAGGCTGCTCACTGACACCACAGGCTCAACTGTTACATCATAGCTTCATTGTGACATCAGTCTTGCCATTGACATCACAGGCTCACTGTGACATCACAGCTTCCAGAGTGATATCACCTCATTGTGACATGACAGCCCACAATGACATAAAACCCTCACAGTGACATCACAGCCTCACTGTGATATTACGATCTCGCCAGTGACAGCACAGCCTCACCAGTGACATTAGAGAGAACATGGACATCACTGCCACACCAGTGACAACACAGCCTTTGACATTACAGCCTCACCAGTGTCACTGATATATAATAGGTTCACCAATGACCTAATAGCCTCACCAGTGACATCATCGACTCACTTTGACATCTTTCTCACCACTGAAATTTTAGTCTTGTTGTGACATCACACCTTTACCAGTAACTTCACAGCCTCATTATGACATCAGCCTCACAACTAAAATCACAGCCTCATTGTGTCGTCCAAACCTCTCCAGTGGCATCACAACATGACTGTGTCATCAGATCTCACTGAGACATCATAGTCACACTGTGACCTCACAGCCTCACTGTGACTTTACAACCTGACTGAGCAATCACAGTCTCACTATGCTGCATCCTTATCCAACCAATCTGATGGATTCAAAGAAACATCGTTTGAAAAAGGATATGGCATTATTTGAAATGAGTGAGAAAACAGGTCTTGGTGTTTATACGCAGTTGGGGCCTAAAGCCTACTCTCTGGGAAATGTCACAAGTAACGCCCGTGGTGCTAGGAATTCCTCCGTAGGTAATTTAAGTTTTGCCTCTAGCATGAGGAATTCTTCTGTGAATTGGGTATGCCTTCTACATGTTCTTAGGTTTTTTTGAGACTAGCTTCCTGCTCTCTGATCTAGACAAAAAGTCTGCTTTTAACTTTAAATCAAATTGCACCTAGAGATTTTATGTCTAGACATACACAGTAAGTAGACGTGTTAGCCAGAATATATACAGTTTAAAGAAATTAGAGAGCAACTTCAAGAATCTTAAAATATAGGTGGGTAAAATTCTCACCTATGAGCTAACTCAGAAATTCTGTAAGTATGAGACTATGACAGCTATTCACTAGAACTTTAAAAAGCTGTTTGATCCCTCTTGGACTGTAATTTATGCTATCATAGGAAGAACTGTTCTTTTAATAATTATATTGCTTAAGTGTTTCCTTCAGCACATCTCTCAGCAGTGCTCCATCAACAAGACCACACTATAGGCGCTTATGGCCCTTGAACATCCAAGTCATGACTCCCCTAGAGACGTAGTTTGAGCTTGCATTGCAGAGATTCATGAGGCTTTGTTCTAACCTACTATCACATATCCTGACATGCCTACCAGAGGAGAGGTCCTTTGAGGGCCGGTAGTCAATGACAGGTAAGATCCTGAGAGACAGGACAAGCTAAGAAAGGCATGGGTTCATTATGCTGGGCCCCCCTCTGGGTGGGGCCAACAAGATCAGAGCAAAGAACTCTGGCTCCCGCTGGCTATCAAACAGGATAGATATGTAGGAGAACGGACCAGGCAGGCCTGTATTGTCTGTATGGGCTGCATGCAACTTTCCAAGCTAGAACCTGCTGCCATGATTGGTGCTGATGTCAATCTGCCTGACTGAGAGGACCAACCCAGACAGGACAACAGTAAAAGCTCACACTGGAATTTATGGGATGTTGGGCATACATGTAGTTAACTGTAATGAAAAACATGTTCCTTGTTGAAATCAAAAGGAGGTCAATCTTCCTCTGTGTATTTTAAAAATGCAGTCTCTGTTAAATCAATGACAACTATGTGGGCTCAGCCCTATGGCTATTTGGTGGAGCATTATAGATGAGGTAGATTTGGAAATACTGGGAGAATGTTTCTGTTAAATACCTTTGCTCTCAAGCAATGGGTAAGGTTCTTGAAAAATTATCCATCCTGAAGGTGATTTCTGTTGATTGGAGACTACTTGTCTCTTTGCATGTGCAAATTCTTCAATCCAAAATTTTCTGTACAAAAGTTGTCACAAATTTTCAATAATGTAGGTCCAGATTCACTCAGCCTAGAGAATTGTGAGTTTCTGTTCTCCATCAGTCAAAGCCTTGCCTCACCTGGTCAGGGGGAGCCCTGGTTTTGAGGCCACAACTATGTTCTGCAGCATCATTATGACATCACAAACTCACTGTGACAGACATCAGACATGCCACTGACATAATAGCCTCATGGTGACATCACATACATAACCCTGACATAGCCTCACTGTGACATCACAGCCTCAGTGAGACATCACAGCATTACAACTGGCATTATTCACTCTCTATGACATCAGCCTTGCCACTGATATCACAGTCTAGTATGGCCTCACAGCCTCCATCATGACATCACCAATTCCATGTAATATCACGGGCTCACAATGTCAACATAGCCACACGGTGATATGAAAGCCTCACGTTGGCATCACCAGTAACATGCCAGGCTCACTGTGACACAATACCCTCATCATTCACACCAGCCTCATTCTGGTATCATAGCCTAATCATTGAAATCATATCCTCACTGTGATGTCAGTCTCTTGCTCCACTGATATCTCAGTCTCACTGTGATATCATGGCATCACTGATAACAAGACAGCCTCACTGTGACATTACAGCTTCATCTCTGAGGTTATAGCCTCACTGTGACATAACAGCCTCGCTGAGACATCACAGGCTCACCTCTGTAATCATTGCCCAACTGTGACATCACAGAATTAACTATGACCATACAGCCTCACCGTTTCATCTCAGCCTCACTATGACCTCACAGGTTCACTGAAACATGACAACCTCCCTGTGACACCACAGAGCCACTATTGACATCATAAACTCACTGTAATATCACAGCCTCATTGTGACATCACAGCCATACTGTCCCATCACAGTATCACTGTGACATGAAGTTTCACCTCTGACATCATAGCCTCACTGTGACATCATGCCATCAGTTTGACACTATAAACTCACTGTGACATTTGGGCCTCACCAGTGACAATACAGCCTCACAAATGATATAGTCTTATGTGAAAACACAGTCACTACTGACACCACAGCCTCACAGTGACATCACAGCCTCTCCTCTCACATCACAGCCTCAGTGTGACTGAAAAGCCTCACCAATGATGTCCTAATCTCACTGTGAAATCCAAGCATCACCCCTGATGTCACAGCCTCACTGACATCTCATAGAATCATCCCTGACATCAGATCTTCATTGCAATATCACAGCCTCACAGTGACCTCACAGCCAGTCCACTGACACCACAGGCTCAACTGTTCCATCATAGCCTCATTGGGACATCAGTCTTGCCAGTAATATCACAGCCTCACTATGACATCACAGCTTCCAGAGTGATATCATCTCACGGCGACATGACATCCTACAGTGACATACAACCTTCACAGTGACATCATAGCCCCACAGTGATATCACAGCCTTACTGTGACATCACAGCAACAATGTGCCAGCACAGTCTCACTGTGACATCACAGCTTTACCACTGATAGGACAGGCTTACCTTGATATTACAGCCTCATCAGTGACACCACAGCCTCATGGTGATATCCTAACCTCACTGTGTCATCACAGCTTCACCAGTTATATCACATCGTCAATGCGACATCTAGGCTCATCTCTTATATCAGTGTCACTTCTGAAATCAATGCATAACCACTTACATCACAGCTGCACTGTGACATCACAGTCTTACTGTGACATCACTGCTTCACTGTGACATCACAAATTCTCTGGGACATCACCCTTGCCACTGACATAATAACCTCATGGTGACTTCACATACACATCTCTGACATAGTCGTAATGTGGCATCACAGTATCACCACTGCTATCATAGCCTCACAATGATATCACCCTTGCCATTGATATCACAGTCTCATGGTCACCTCACGACCTCCACCATGACATCACTGGCTCACAGTAAGACCACAGCTGCACAGTGACATCAAAGTCTCACTGTGACATCACAGCCTCACAGTGAACTCACAGTCTACCCATTGAAATCACAGGCTCACCTGTTACATAATAGCCTTATTGTGGCATCAGTCTTGCCACCAACATCACGGCTTCATGGTGACATCACACTTTCATAGTCATATAATATCGCAGTGACATAACAGCCTACAGTGATATACAAACCTCATAGTGACATCATAGCCTCACTGTGACATCACACCTTCACCAGTGACAGCAAAGCCTCACCTGTGACATCAGCATCACTACCAATATTAATCAGAACACTGACATAACTCCTCATTCCAGTGTCAATACAGCCTTTGACATCATAACCTCACCAGTATCACTGTCACATAATAGGTTCACCACTGACATCATAGCCTCTACCATTGACAGTATAGACTCACTATGACATCTTTCTCATCACTGACAATCCAGCCTTATTGTGACATCACACTTTCACCAGTGACATCACAGCCTCATTGTGACATCAGCCTCACCACTAACATCACAGCCTCACTGAGCCATCCAAACATCTTCAATGACATCGCAACATCACAGACTCATCAGAGACTCACTGTGATATCACAGCCACACTGTGCCATCAAAGCTTCATCTCTGGTGTCCTATCTATCCTGACTATGGCACCACAGCCTCAACACAGATAATACAGGCTTACAGGGGACAGACTCAGTAGTGACATCATAGCCTTTGACATCATAAACAGTGACACCACAGCCTCACATGTTACATCACTGCCTCACTGTGACATTAATCTTTTTTTAAATTTTTTTAATTATTATTTATTCAACTGTGCGCATGTACATGTGTATGTGCCCGCACGTGTGTGTGTCTGTGTGTGTGTAGAACCACGGACGAATTTGCGAACCACGGCCTCCACCTCCTTCTGCCCCGGGATTCACAGGCTCCGCCCTACCAGGACCAGAAGCGCAGGCCGCCCCCGCTTCCGCCTGGCATCCGAACTCTAGACCTTCCGCCTGCAAGGCAGAGGCTTAACCCCTGAGACACCTCTCCAGCCCCTCTGTGACATTAATCTTATTACAGGTATCACAGCCTCACAGTGAACTCCCACCCTCACTGTGACCTCACAATGTAACATGTTACATCATAGACTCACCTGTTACATACATAATAGCTTCATGGTTAAATCAGCCTTGCCCTTGACATCACATCTTCCACAGTGACTTCACAGCCTCACTGTCACATCACAATGTCTCAGTAATGTCACAGACTCATAGTGACTTCAAAGCTTCACAATCTTATCAAATCGTCACTGGCATTATAGCTTCATTTCGGATGTCACAGCCTCACTGTGACATCTCAGCCTCATCATTGACATCAGCCTCACTTCTGATATCACAGCCTAACCACTGAAATCTCAGCCGACCTGTGATGTCATAGTCTATCACCACTGATATCACATACTCATTGTGATATCACGACCTCATGGTAACATCACCACTTTACAGTGACATCAGAGTTTCTACTCTGACATCACAGGCTCAATGTGACTACACAGTCTCACTGATGAACTCCTAACCATAAAATCCAAGCATCACATCGTAGCCTGATTGACATCATAGAATCAGCTCTGACATCAGAGCCTCACTGAGACATCACAGCTTCATAGTGACCTCACAACCTGCTCACTGACACCACAGGATCTCCTGTTACATTATACCCTCATTGTGACATCAGTCTTGCCACTGACATCACAATCTCACTATGATATCCCAGTTTCCTGAGGAATATCACCTCATGATGACATGATAGCCAGCAGTGACATACAACCTTCACAGTGACATCACCGCTTTAGATTGACATCAAGGCCTCACCTGTGATATCACAACCTCACAGTGATATCAGATACATTGTGACATCACCGTGTCTCCTCTGACATCACAGACTCAGTGTGACATCAGCATCACCATTAACATCATGGCCTCACGGTTCCATCAAAACTTTTCCAGTGCCATCAAAACATCACTATGCTCTCAGTGCCTCACTGTAACATCATAGCCACACTGTGTCTACACAGACTCACTGTGACATTATAACCTGACAGTGACCAGCTTTGCCACTGATATAATAGCTTCATGGTGACCTCTGACATAGCCTCACTGTGACATCACAGCTCAATATGACATCTCAGCATCACCACTGACATCATAGCCTTAATGTGACATCAGCCTTTCCACTGACATCATAGTCTCACTGCGACCTCACAGCCTCCACCATAACATCACCAATTTCCTATGACATCATGGACTCATGGGACACTAGAGAAACACAGTGACATCGAAGCCTCACAATAGAATCACAGACTAACTGTGACCTCACAGCCTCACCAGTGACAGCACAGCCTCACCTGTGACATCTGCATCACCACTGACAGTCAGAATACTGACATCACTTACACACCAGTGTCAGTGTCATGTAATAGGTTCACCACTGACATCCTTGCCTCAGTAGTGACACCATTGACATACTATGACATTTTTCTCACCACTGAATTCACAGCTTTATTGTGACATCACACCTTCACAAGTGATATTACAGCCTCATTGTGTCATCACAGCCTCATGGTGACATCACAGACACACTGTGACATCACAGCCTCACCATGGGTGACATCACAGACCCATTGTGACATCAGCCTTACCACTAATATCAAAGCCTCACACTGCCATCAAAACTCTACAATCACATCACATCAGCTTTGCCACTGATATAATAGCTTCATGGTGACCTCTGACATAGCCTCACTGTGACATTGTGTCATCAGAGCCTCACTCTGACATCATTGCCACACTGTGTCCTCATCAACTCACTGTGACATTACAACCTGACAGTGCCATCACTGCCTCACTGTGACATCACAAACTTTCTGTCACATTAACCTTGCTACTGACATAATAGCCTCATTGTGACATTGCAATCACAGCTCTGACATTGCCTCATTGTGGCATCACAGCCTCAATGTGACATGACAGCATCACCAGTGACATCATAGCCTCACTATGACATCAGCCTTTCCACTGACACCACAGTCTTGCTGTGGCCTCACAGCCTCCACAGTAACATTACAAATTCCCTATGACATCTCGGGCTCATGATGACACCACAGCCACACAGTGACCTCAAATCCTTACGGTGGCATCACAGCCTCACCAGTGACATGCCAGGCTCACTGTGACATCCTACAATCATCACTCACATCACCTTTTTTAATATTTTTATTATTTATTCAATTGTGCCTATGTGTGTGTATGTATGTGTGTGTGTATGTGGAGAATGAAGGGTGAATTCAGGAACCACCATGGACTGCCTCCACCTCCTCCTTGTTTACCCTGCCCCAGGATTCTCAGTCTCCGCCACCAGGACCAGAAGCACAGGCTGCCCCCGCTTCTACCCAGCTTCTATACATAGGATCTGAAATCCGAACTCATGACCCTCTGACTGAAAGGCAGAGGCTTAACCCTTGAGCCATCTCTCCAGCTCTACCCTCTTTCTTATATCACAGCCTAATCACTGAAATCACATCCTTACTGTGATGTCATAGTCTCGCTCCACTGATATCTCAGCCTCACTGTAATATCATAGCATCACTGGTGTCTATATAGCCTCACTGTGACATAACAGTTTCACTTCTGAGGTTATAGCCTCATTGTGACATTACAGGCTCAAATCTGAAATCATTGCCCAACTGTGACATCAGAGCACCTATTCTGACATTATAGCTTCACTGTTTCATCATAGCCTCACTATGAATCACAGACTCACCATTCAAATCACAGCCTCAATGTGGCATCCACACCCTCATAACTCACATTCTTCCTAGTCTCACTATGGCACCACAGCCTCATCACTTACCTCACAGACTCACTGAAACATGACAGCCTCCCTGTGGCACCCCAGTGTCTCAATTGACATCACAATCACACTATGTTATCACAACTTCCCCAGTGACATCACAAGCTCGCAGTGACATCACAGCCTCATTGTGACTTCACACCCATACTGTGCCATCAAAGCGCACTGTGACATAAAACTTCACCTCTAATATCATAGCCTCACTGTGACATCACATCCTCACTGTGCTATCACAGCCTCATTGTGACTTCACAGCCAAACTGGGCCATCAAAGCATCACTGTGACATAAAACTTCACCTCCGGCATCACAGCCTCACAGTGACATCACAGCTATATTGTGACATCTCAGCCTCATCACTGACATCAGCCTCACTTCTGACATCAAAGGCTCATAATGACCTCAGAGCCTGCCCACTGACACCACAGACTCAACTGTTACATCAAAGCCTCATTGTGACATCAGTCTTGCCACTGACATCAGAGACTCTCTGTGACATCACAGTTGACATGACAGTTCACAGTGATGTACACCCTCACAGTGACATTACAGCCTCAGGGTGACATTACAACTTCACCAGTAACAGCACACCCTCACTTGTGACATCAGCGTTGCCTCTGACAGTCAGAACACTGACATCACTGCCACACCAGTGACAACACAGCCTCACTGTGACACGATAGCTTCACCTCTGAGGTTATAGCCTCACTCTGACATGACAACCTCACTATGACATAACAGGGTCACCTTTGAAATCATAACCTCAATTTGACTTCACACCCTCATCACTGACATTCTGCCTAGCCCCACTATGATATCACAGCCTCACTCTGACCTCTAACACTCACTGAAACATCACAACCTCCCTATGACACCACAGTGTCGTTATTGATATCACATCCTCACTGTGATATCACTACTTACCCAGTGATATAAACTTCACCTCTTATATCATAGCCGCACTGTGACATCACAGTCTCAGATCAACAAACTAAACTCACTGTGACATTAGACCCTACCCAATGACAATACAGCCTCACCAATAACAGAGTCTCCCTGTGAAAGCACAGTCACTACTGACATCATAACCTCACTGTGACATCACAAACTCACTGTGACATCACAGCCACAATTTTACTGCACAGTCTCATGGTGTCACCACATCCTCACCACTGATATGACAGGTTCACAGCGACATCACAACCTCTCCTCTGACATCAAAGCCTGAGTTGACTCACAGCCTCACCACTGACATCCTAAACTCACTGTGAAATCCAAGCAACGCCCCTGATATCACAGCTTCACTGACATCTCATAGAATCAGCCCTGACATCAGAGCCTCACTTCAATGTTACAGCCTCACAGGGAAATCACAGACTACCCACTGATACCAGTAGCTCCTCTGTAACATAATAGCATCATTGTGACATCAGTCTTGCTACTGACATCACATCCTCACTTTGACATCACAGCTTCCCAGTGATATCACAACCTAACAATGACATCACAGCCTAATTGTGGCATCACCGCCTCATAGTCACATCTGTCTCCCCACTAACATTTCAGCCTCACTGTGCCTTCCAAACCTTTCCATTGACATCACAACATCACTGCTTCATCAGAGCCTTACTGTGACAACCGTAAGTTCATCTTCACAGATGAACTGTGATATTACACATGACAGTGACATCAGAGACTCATGGTAACATCACAAACTCTGTGACATCAGGCTTGCCACTGACATAATAGCTTCCCAGTGACATCACAGCCACCCTGTGACATCACAGGCTAACCACTGGTATCCTACCTAGACTTACTATGACACCACAACCTCACCACAGTTAGCCCAGGCTCACAGTTATGTGACAGCCTCAGCAGTGACGTCATAACTTTTGTAATCATAAACAGTGATACCACAGCCTCATATGTTACATTACTGACTCATTATGACTTCAATCTTCCTACAAGTATCACAGCCTCACAGTGACCTCACAGCCTCACTTTGACATCACAAACTCTCTGAGATGTCACAGCATCATAATGACATCACAGCCTCACAGTGATATCACAGCCTCACTGTGGCATTATAGATTCATTTCTGATGTCACAACTTCACTGTAATATCACAGCCTCACCTCTGACCTCACAACCACATGGTGACATAACAGGCTAACCTCTGAAATTATAACATCACTGATACCACGGACATCCTGCCTAGCCTTGCAATGACACCACAGCCTAATCACCGACATCTCAGGCTCATGGTCACATATCAGCCTCAACACTGACACCACAGACTCCCTGTAGAATCACAGCCTCACCAGTAACATCCCAGCTTCACTGTGACATCTCAGCCTCATCACTGACATCATCCTCACTTCTGATATCACAGTCTAACCATTGAAATCTCAGCCGAACTGTGATGTCATTGTCTCTCACCACTGATATCGCAGCCTCACTGTGAAATCACAGACTCACCAGTGACAGCACAACCTCACTTGTGACACCAGCGATGCCACTGGCATTAGCCTGAAATTGACATCAATGCCACACCAGTGACAACATAGCCTTTGATATCACAGTCTCGCCAGTGTCAATGCCATGTAATAGGTTTACCAATGACATCATAGCCTCAGAAGAGACATCATGGTCTCACTATGACCTCGTTGTCACCACTGACATTCCAGCATTATTAGAACATCACACCTTCACCAGTAACATGACTGCCTCATTGTGACATCAGTCTCACCACTAACATCACAGTCTCACTGTGTCATCAAAACTTCTCCAGTGCCATCACATCATTGTGTCCTCTGAGCCTCACTGTGACATCATAGCCACATTGTGTCCTCACAGCCTTATTGTGACATTACAACCTGACAGTGCCATCACAACCTCACTGTGACATCACAAACTCACTGTGAAAACAACCTTGCCACTATCGTAATAGCCTCTTGAAGATATCACATACACTTCTGACATAGAATCACTGTGATATCACAGCCTCAACGTGACTTCAGAGCATCACCACTGACAAAATAGACTCACTGTGACATGAGTCTTACTACCGACATCACAGTCTCCATGTGATCTGACAGCCGCCACCGTGACATCACCAACTCCCTGTGACATCATGAGATCATGGTGACACCACAGATACACTGTGAAATCAAAACCTCTAGGTGGCATGGCAGCCACACTGTGATATCATAGTCTTACCACTCACATCAGCCTCATTCTTATATCACAGCCTAACCACTGAAATCACATCCTCACTTTGATGTCATAGTATGGCTCAACTGAAATCACAGCCTCACTGAGATATCACAGCAATACTGATGACAACACAGCCTCACTGTGACATCACAACCTTACCACTGAGGCTTTTGCCTCACTGTGATCCCACAATCTGCCCATGGACACTACAGGCTCACCTGTTACATCATGGCCTCAAAATGACATCAGCCTTGCCACTGACATCAGAGCCTCACTGTGACATTCCAATTTCCAGAGTAACATCACCTCACGATGACATGACAGCCTACTTAGCCTCACTATGACACCACCTGACCTCACCACTTACCTCACAGGCTCACTGAAATATGACAGCCTCCTTATGACTACAGTGTCACTATTGACATCACAACCTCACTGTGACATCAAAACTTTCCCAGTAACATCACAATCTCACAGTGATATCACAGCCATACTGTGCCATCAAAGCATCACTGTGACAACAGTCTCACTTCTGAAATCACAATGAGGCTGTGAAGTTACTGGTGAAGGTGTGATGTTACAACAAGACTAAAATTTCAGTGGTGAGAAAGATGTCATAGTGAGTCGATGATGTCACTGGTGAGGTTATTATGTCAGTGACACTGGTGAGGCTGTGATGTCAAAGGCTGTGTTGTCACTGGTGTGGCAGTGATGTCCATGTTCTCTCTAATGTCACTGGTGATGCTGATGTCACAGGTGAGGCTGTGCTCTCACTGGTGAGACTGTAATATCACAGTGAGGCTGTGATGTCACTGTGAGGGTTTTATGTCATTGTGGGCTGTCATGTCACAATGAAGTGATATCACTCTGGAAGCTGTGATGTCGCAGTGAGCCTGTGATGTCAATGGCAAGACTGATGTCACAATGAAGCTATGATGTAACAGTTGAGCCTGTGGTGTCAGTGAGCAGCCTGTGAGGTCACCTTGAGGGTGTGAGGTCGCAGTGAGGCTCTGATGTTAGGGCTAATTCTATGAGATGTCAGTGAGGCTGTGACATCAGGGGTGATGCTTGGATTTCACAGTAGGTTAGGACGTCCATAGTGAGGCTGTGCAGTTACACTGAGTCTGTGATGCTATAGTGAGGCTGTGGTGTCACTGTTGAAGCTGACATGGATTTCACAGTGAGGTTAGTATATCATTGGTGAGGGCTATGCAGTCACAGTGAGGGTGTGATGTCAGAGGATAGGCTGTGATGTCACTGTGAGTCGGTGATATTACCGTGAGGTTGTGACATCACCGTTTGCCTGGGATTTTAATGGTTAGACTGTGATGTCAGAAGTGAGGCTGATACCATTGATGAGGGTGAGATGTCACAGTGAGACTGGGATGTTTCTGGTGAGGATATGATGCCACAGCGAGGCTGTGGTGTCACTGTTATCAATGTCACGTTCTCATAAGCCTAAGGTGTCAGTGATGAGGCTGTGGTGTCATAACGAGGTTAGACAGAATTTCCATGGTTTCACTGATGCTATGCTATCTGAGCTTAATCTGTTATGTCACAGTGAGGCTGTGATATCAGAGGTGAGGCCATCATGTTACAGTGAGGCTGTGATGTCAGAAATGAGGGTATAATGCCACAGTGAGGCTGTGATAACACTGTGAAGCTTATGAGGTTACTGTGAGGCTTTGACATCACAGAGAGGTTATAAAGTCAAAATGAGACTTTGAGTTCCCTGTGAAAGATGAGTTTGTGATGTGACACTGAGGCTGTGCTGTCACTGGTGAGGCTGCGATGTCACAGTGAGGCTGTGATATCAGTGGTAAGAATGATGCCATTATGAAGCTATCATGATGTCACAATGAAGCTATGATGTCACAGGTGAGCTTGTGCAATCTGTGGGCAGGCTATGAGTTCACTTTGAGGCTACGATTTCACAATGAGACTAAGGTGTCAGCAGTGAAGTTTTATATCACAGTGATGGTTTGATGGCACTATATGGCTTTGATGTCACAATGATACTGTGATGTCACTGTGAAGTTTTAATGTCAGTAGCGACACTGTCATTTTACAAGGAGGTTGTCAGGTTTCAGTGATTCTATGAGGTCAGTGCTGAAGCTGTGGTGTCATAGTGAGGCTAGGTAGGATGTCAGTGATGAGGGTGTGATGTCGCATTGAGACTGATTTCAGAGGTAAGCCTGTGAAGTCATAGTGAGGCTGTGATGAAACAGTGAGGCTATCACCTCAGAGGTGAGGTCAGAGTTGATGTTATGGTGTCGCAGTTGGGCAATGATTTCAGAGGTGAGCCTGTGATGTCATGGTGAGGCTGTAATGTTACAGTTGGGCTATAACCTCAGAAGTGAGGTTGTAGTGTCACAATGTAGCTGTGTTGTCACAAGTGATGCCGTGATATCACAGTGAGGCTAATAAGTCAGTGAAGCAAGAGACTGACATCACAGTGAAGATGTGATTTCAGTGGTTAGGCTGTGATATCAGAATGAAGCTGATGTGAGTGATGTCACTCTGCATCTGGCATGTACATTGGTAAGGCTGTGATGCCACCATGAAGCTTTGATGTCACAGGGAGTTGGTGATTTCGTGGTGGAGGCAGTGAGGTCACAGTGAAACTTTGATGACCATGGCAATGCTGTGTCATAGTGTGTCTATGATGTCAGTGGTGATACAGTGATGTCACATTGAGGCTGTTATTTCACAGTAAGGATATGTCAGAGGTGTTTTTTTGATATCACCATGAGGCTATTGTGTCAGTGGCAAGGCTGATATCACAATGAGTTTGTGAAGTCACAGTAAGGCAGTGATTTCACTGTCATGTTTTAATGTCACAGTGAGGCTGTGATAACACAGTGATGTTGTGATGTCACTGGAGAGGTTTTGATGGCACAGTGAGGCTGTGATGTTAGTGGTAAGACTGATGTCACTATGAGGCAGTCATGTTACTGGTGAAGGTGTGATGTTCTAATAATGCTGGAATGTCAGTGGTGACAACGAGGTTATAGTGAGACCATGATGTCATGGTGAGGCTGTAATATCACAGTGAGGCTGAAACCTCACAGGTCACAGTGAGGGGGTGTCATCACCAGTGATGCTGTGATATCAAAGTTAGGCTGAGATGTCAGTGGAGCGTTACTATGACATCACAGTGAGAATGTGATTTCAGTGGTTAGGCTATAATATCAGAATGTTCCTGGTATGAGTGATGAGGGTTTGATGTCACAGTGAGGCTGGCATGGCACTGGTGAGCCTGTGATGCCACTGTGTGGATTTGATGTCACCCTGTTGCAGTGGTGTCTCCGTGAGCTCATGATGTCACACGTTGATGGTGATGTCACAGTGGAGGCAGTGAAGTCACAGTGAGACTATGATGTCAGTGGCAAAGCTAATGTCACAGTGAGGCTATGAAGTCAGTGGTGATACTGTGATGTCACACTGAGGCTGTGATTTCACTGTGAGGCTATATCAGAGGTGTGTATGTGATGTCACCAGGAGGATATTGTGTCAGAGGCAAGTCTGATGACACAGTGAGTTTGTGATGTCACAGTGAGGATGTGATGGCACTATAAGGTTGTAATATCATAGTCAGACTGTTAGGACCCAGTGTGGTTATGATGTCATAGTGAGACTCTGAGGACAAGCTGATCTTGTGATGTCACTGGAAAGGTTTGGATGGAAGAGTTAGGCTGTGATGTTAGTGGTGAGGCTGACGTCACAATGAGGCTGTGATGTCACTGGTGAAGGTGTGATGTCATAATAAACCTGGAATGTCAGTGGTCAGAAATATGTCATAGTGAGTCTATGATGTCACTGATAAGGCTATGATGTCAGTGTTGAACGTATTATGTGAGAGTGACACGGGTGAGGCTGTGATGTCAAAGGCTGTGCTGTCACTGGTGTGTCAGTGATGACAGTGTTCTCACTAATGTCAGTGGTGATGCTGATGTTACAGGTGAGGCTGTGCTGTCACTGGTGAGGCTATGATGTATCACTAAGGCTGTGATGTGGCTATATCAGAGATGAGGCTGTGGTATCACAATGAGGCTGTGAAATCACTGTGAGAGATGTGATGTCAGTGGCAAGGCTGATTTCATGAACCATGAGGCTGTGATGTAACAAGTGAGTCTGTGATGTAACAGTTTAGACTGTGAGGTCATAATGAGTCTGTGAGTTCACTGTGAGGCTGTGATGTCTTTGAGAAGATTAATGTCACAGTGAGGCAGTGATGTAACATGTGAAGCTGTGGTGTCATTGTTTATGATGTCAAAGGCTATGATGTCACTGCTGAGGCTGTCATATCACACTGAGCATGTGCTATCTGTGGTGAGGCTGTGTCATGGTAAGGCTAGATAGCATACCAGTGGTGAGTCTGTGATGTCACAGTGTGGCTGTGATATCACCATGAAGCTGTGAGGTCACAGTGAGGCTCTAATGTCAGGCCTGATTCTATGAGATGTCAGTGAGACTGTGACAACAGGGTTGATGCTTGGATCTCACAGTGAGTTTAGGATGTCAGTGATGAGGCTGTGGAGTCACACTGAGGCTGTGAAGTCGCAGGAGAAGCTGTAATGTCACTGTGAGGCGATGATGCTACCATGAGGTTGCGAAATTACAGTGAGGCTGTGATATCAATGGTGATAGACTATGACGTCACAGTTTGTTTGAAATTTCAGTGCTTAGACTGTGATATCAGAAGTGAGGCTGATGTCAGTGGTGAGGCTGAGATGTCACAGTAAAGCTGGGATGTTACTGGTGAAGCTGTGATGCCAAAGCGAGTCTGTGGTGTCACTGTTGATGCTGGCATGTGACCGTGAACCTGAGATGTCAGAGATGAGGCTATGGTGCATTGCGAGGCTAGGCAAGATATCCGTTGTGTCACTCATGCTATGATTTCAGAGGTTGTCCTGATATGTCACAGTGAGGCTGTGATGTCAGATGTGAGGCTGTGATGTCACGGTGAGGCTCTGATGTACCAGGGAGTCTGTGATGTCAGAGTGAAGCTGTGAGGTCAGTGGTGAGGCTGTGATTTCAGAACTGAGACTGATATGAGAGATGAGGCAGAGATGTCGCATTGACGATGTGATGTAAATGGTGAGGCTGAAATGCCACAGTGAAGTTATGATGTCACTGTGAGGCTTTGATGTCACTGATGAGGCTGTGAAACCATGGTGAGGCTGTTGTATCAGTGGCGAAACTGTGATGTCACAGTGAGGTTGTCATGTCAGTAGTGATTGTGCTTTCAGAGGGGACTATGTCATTGGTGAGGCTGTATTGTCACTGATGAGGCTCTAATTTCACAGTGAGTTTATTGTGTCAAACTGAGACTGCAAAGTCACAGTGATGCTGTGATGTCAGAGTTGAAGCTTTATTTCATAGTGATGCTTTGATTGCAAGTAATGGCTGTGATGTCACAATAAGGCTGTTATGTCACGGTGAGGTGGGATATTGTGATGGAACAGTGAGGTTGTTTTGTCAGTTGAGATACTGGTGTCACAGAGAGTCTGTCAGTGAGCTGGTGAGGTGAATGGTGAGGCTGTAGTGTCATAGTGAGGCTAGGTAGGATGTCAGTGATGAGAATGTGATGTCGCACTGAGGCTAACATTTCAGAGGTGAGCCTGTGATGTCATAGTGAGGCTATGATGAAACAGTAAGGTCAAAATTTGGCTTTGATGTCACCATGTGGCTGTGGTGACACAGTGAGCCCTTCATGTCAAAGGGAAATGGTGATGTCACAGTGGAGGCTGTGAGGTCACTGTGAGACTGTGATGTCAATGCCAAGGCTGATGTCACAGTGAGGCTATGATGTAAGTGGTGATGCTGTGAAGTCAAAGTGAGGCTGTGATGTCACAGTGAGGCTGTGCCTGAAGTGTATATGTGATGTTGAAATGAGGCTCTTATGTCAGTGGCAAGGCTGATGTCACAATCAGTTTGTGATGTCACAGTGAGGCGGTGATGTCATTGTCAGGTTGTAATGTCAGTGATGCTGTGAGGACACAGTGTGGCTATGATGTCACCGTGAGGCTGTGAGGACGCAGTGATATTGTGATGTCACTGGAGAGATTTTGATGGCACAGTGAGGCCGTGCTGTTAGTGGTGAAGCTGATGTCACAATGAGGCTGTTATGTCACTGGAAAAGTTGTAATGTCAACAATAAGGTGGAAAATCAGCACTGCAAAAGATGTCATAGTGAGACTTTGATGCAAGTGGTGAATGTATTATGTGACAGTGACACTGGTGAGGCTGTGATGTCAAAGGCTGTGTTGTCACTGGTGTGGCAATGATGTCAGTGTTCTGACTAATGTTATTGGCGATGCTGATGTCACAAGTGAGGCTGTGCTCTCACTGGTGAGGTTGTATGTCACATTGAGTCTGTGATGTCACTTAGAGGATTGTATGTCACTGCAGGCTGTCATGTCACCTTGAGGTGACGTCACTCTGGAAGCTGTGATGTCATAGTGAGACTTTGATGTCAGTGGCAAGGCTGATATCACCATAGGGCTATGATGTAACAGGTGAGTCTGTGGTGTCAGTGGGCAGGCTGTGAGATCTTTGTAAGGCTGTGATATCACAGTGAGTCTCTGATGTCAGGGCTGATTCTATGAGATGTCATTGAGGCTGTGACATCAGGTGTGATGCTTGGATTTCACAGTGAGATTAAGATGTTATTGGTGAGAATGTGCAGTCATACTGAGGCTGTGATATCAGAGGAGAGGTTGTGATGTCCCTTTGCGGTGGTGATGTTACTGTGAGGTTGTGATATCACAGTGAGGTGTGATATCAGTGCTGATAGACTACAATATCACATTTCGGCAGAGATTTCAGTGGTTAGACTGTGATGTCAGAAATGAGGTTGATGTCAGTGATGAGACTGAGATGTCACAGTGAGGATGGCATGTTACTGGTGAGGCTCTGATGTCAAAGCGAGGCTGTGGTGTCATTGCTGAGGCTGTCATGTGACTGAATGTCAGTGATGAGGCTCTGGTGTCAGTGAGCATAGGCAAGATGTCTGTGGTTAAGATTTCAGAGGTTAGTCTGTTATGTCACAGTGAGGCTGTGATGACAGAGATGAGGCTGTGATGTCACAGTGAGTGTGGGATGTCAGAAATGAGGGTATAATGCCACAGTGAGGCTGTAAAATCACTATGAAACTGATATCACTATGAGGCTGTGGCATCACAGAGAGGTTGTAATGGCACTATGAGGCTGTAAGATCACTGTGAGGCTGTGATATCTGTGGGAAGATTGATGTGACAATGAGACTCTGATGTAACATATGAGGATGTGATGTCACTGTTTATGATGTCAAAGACTATATCACTGCTGAAGTTGTCACATCATTGTGAGGCTGTGCTATCTGTGGTAAGGCTGTGGTGTCACAGATGAGATTGTAATATCACGTTGAGCCTATCCTATTAGTGGTTAGGCAGTGATGTCCCAGTGAGAATAGCTGGCACAATGTGGCTATGATGTCACAGTGACAAGTAGTGAGGCTGTGATGTCACAATGTAGCTGTGATGATACCATACGGCTGTGATGTCCGAGTGAGGCTCTGATGTCACAGTGCAGCTGTGAGGTCAGTGGTGAGGCTCTAATTTCAGAAGTGAGGCTGATGTGAGCGATGAGAGTGACATGTCGCATTGACAATGTGATATAACTGGTGATACTGTGATGCCACAGTGAGGTTATGATGTCACCATGAGGCTGTGGTGTCACAGATGAGATTATAATATCACGTTGAGCCTATCCTATCAATGGTTAGGCAGTGATGTCCCAGTGAGAATGACTGGCACAATGTGGCTATGATGTCACAGTGAGGTTGTGATGTCAGTAGTGACAGTGCATTCACAGGGAGACTACATGATTGGTAAGGCTGTATTGTCACTGGTGAGGCTCTAATGTCACAGTGAGTTTATTATATCAAACTGAGGCTGTTATGACACTGAGTTTGTGATGTCAGAGATGAAGCTTTCTATCACAGTGATGCTTTGATGGCACAGTATGGCTGTGATGTGACAATGAAGCTATGATATAACTGTGAAGATTTGACATCATGTTTCAGTGAGTAGGTGAGGTCTGCGGTGTGGCTGTGGTGATGATAAGGCTAAGTAGGATGTCAGTGATGAGGATGTTATGTCTCATTGAGGCTATGATATCAGAGGTGAGCCTGTGATGTCATCGTGAGGCTGTGATCAAACAGTGAGGCTATAACATCAGAGTCAATGCTGTGATGTCACAGTTGGCAAATAATTTCAGAGGTGAGCCTGTGATGTCATAGTGAGGCCATCTTGTCACTGTAAGGCTCTAACCACAGAGGTGAGGCTGTGATGTTTTATTGAAGTTTTGTTTACACCAGTAATGTCATGATGCCGTGATGTCTCAGTGAGGCTGTGATGTCAGTGGAGCAAGACTATGAAATCACTGTCAGGTTGTACTAACACAGTTAAGCTCTGAGGACACAGTGTGGCTATGATGTCACAGTGCGGCTCTGATGACACAATGATTTTGTGATGTCACTGGAGAGGTTTTAATGGTACAGTGAGGTTGTGATGTTAGTGGTGAGGCTGATGTCAAAATGACGCTGGGATGTCACTGGTGAAGGTATGATGTCACACAAAGGCTGAAATGTCAGTGTTGGGAAAGATGTTTTCGTGAATCTATGACTTCACTGGTGAACCTGTTACATGACAGTGACACTGGTGAGGCTGTAATGTCAAAAGCTGTGTTGTCACTTGTGTGGCAGTGATGTAAGTATTCTAAGGTCAGTGGTGACACTGATGTCACTGGTGAGGCTGTGATGTCACTCGTGAGGCTGTGATGTCACAATGAGAATGTGATGTCAGTAGTAAGACTGATGCCACAATGAGGCTACAATGTAAGAGTTGAAACTGTGGTGTCAGTGGTAGGATGGAGGTCACTGTGAAGTTGTGATGCCATCATGAGAAATGATGTCACCATGTGGCTGTAGTGTCACCATGAGCCCATGATGTCACAGGGAGTTGGTGATGTCATGGTGGATGCAGTTAGATCACAGTGAGACTGTGATGTCAGTGGCAAGGATTGATGTCACAGAGAGGCTATTATATCAGCGGTGATGCTGTGATGTCACATCGAGGCTGTGATGTCACAGTGAGGCTATATCAGAAGTGTGCATGTCAGTGGCAAGCTGATGTTAAGTGAGGCTGTGATGGCACTGTCATGTTGTAATGTCACAGTGAGGCTGTGAGGTTATTATGTCACCATGAGGCTATGGTGTCACTTGTAAGACTGTAATATCATGGTGAGCCTGTCATACCAGTGGTGAGGACTGTGCTGTCACAGTGAGGCTGTGACATCAGGGTTGATGCTTGGATTTCACAGTGAGTTTAGGATGTCAGTGGTTAGGCTGTGGAGCCACACTGAGGCTGTGATATCTGTTGTTAGGCTGTGATGTCAGAATTGAGGGTGATGTCAGTGATGAGGCTGAGATGCGATGTCAGAAATAAGGTTATAATTGCACAGTAAGGCTGTGATATCATCGTGAAGCCGTGATGTCAAGATGAGGCTGTGACATCACAGAGAAGTTGTGATATCACTGTGAGGCTGTGAGGTCACTGTCAAAGATGTGATGTTAGTGGCAATGCTGATTTCACCATGAGGATATAACAGGTGAATCTATGGTGTAACACGTTAAACTGCGAGGACATAGTGAGGCCATGACAACACTGTGAGGCTGTGATGTCTGTGGGAAGATTGATGTCACAGTGAGGCAGTGATGTAACATGTGATGCTGTGGTGTCACTGTTTATGATGTCAAAGGCTATGATGTCACTGCTGAGGCTGTCCCATCACTGTGAGCCTGTGCTATCATTAGTGAGGATGTGTTGTCATAGTAAGGCTAGGTAGAATACCAATGGTGGTATCCTTCTTGAGACTGTGATATCATGGTGAGACTGTAACATCAGTGATGAGGCTGTGATGTGACAGTGAGGCTGTGCTGGCACAGAGTGGCTGTGATTTCACACTGTGTGTGTTACACAGTGACATCACAGATAGTGATGTCAGTAGTTACTGTGATATTACAGGGAGTTTATGACATTGTTGAGGCTGTATTGTCACTGGTGAGACTCTAATGACACAGAACACAGTGAGGTTGTGATTTCAGTAGTGACAGTGCTTTCACAGGGAGACTATATTATTGATGTTGTATTGTCACTGGTGAGGCTCTAATGTCACAGTGAATTTATTGTGTCAAACTAAGACTGTGCTATCACAGTAAGGATAAGATGCCAAAGGTCATGTTTTTTGTCACAGTGATGCTCTGATGGCACAATATTGCTGTGATGTCAAAATGAAGTGAGGATGTCACTGTGAGGTTGTGGTGTCACTGGGGAGGTTGTGATGTCACAGTGAGTTTGTGATGTCAATAGTGACACTGTGGTGTCACAGGGAGGCTGTCATGTTTCAGTGAACCTTTGAGTTCAGTGTTGAGGCTATATGGTCATGTGAGGCTAGGTAGGATGTCAGTGATGAGAGTGTGATGCTGCATTGAAGCTATAATTTCAGAGGTTATCTTGTGATGGCACAGTGAGGTTGTGATGAAACAGTGAGGCTATAATGCTAGAGTTGAGGCTATGATGTCACAGTTGGGCAATGATTTCAGATGTGAGCCAGTGATGTCATCGGGAGGTTGACATGTCACAGTGAGGTTATAACCTCAGAGGTGAGGCTGTAATGTCACAGTGAGGTTGTGTTGTCACCAGTGATACCATGATATCACAGTGAGGCTATGGTATCAGTGGAGTGAGATTATGACATAACAGTGAGGATGTGATTTCAGTGGTTAGGCTGTGATATAAGAATGAGGCTGATGTGAGTGATGAGGGTATAATATCACAGTGAGGCTGGCATGTCACAGGTGAGGCTGTGATGCCACCATTAGGATTTGATATCTCCATGTGTCTGTGGTGTCACTGTGAGCCCATGATGTCACAGGGAGTTGGTGATGTCACAGTGGAGGCGTGAGATCACAGTGAGATTGTGATGTCAATGGCAAGTCTGATGTCACAGTGAGGCTATCATGACAGTGGTGATGCTTTGATATTATATTGAGGCCATTTCAGAGGTGTGTATGTGATGTAACCATCAGGCTATTAGGTCAGTGGCAAGGCTGTTGTCCAGTGAATTTGTTTTGTCACAGTGAGGCTGTGATGGCACTATCAGGTTGTAATGTCACAGTGAGGCTGTGAGGAAAAAGTGTGGCTCTGATGTCACAGTCAGGCTCTGATGAAATAGTGATGTTATGATGTCACTGCATAGATTTGGATTGCATACTGAGGCTGTGATATCATTGTTGAGGCTGATGTCACAATGAGGCTTTGATATCACTGGTGATGTCGCAATAAGGCTGGAATATCAGTGGTTAGAAAGATCTCCTAGTGAGTCTATGATGTCACTGATAAGGTTATGATGTCAGTGGTTAACTTATTATGTGACAGTGACACTGATGAGGCTTTGTCAAAGGCTGTGTTGTCACTGGTGTTGCAGTGATATCAGTGTTCTGACTAATCTCAGTGGTGAAGTTGATGTCACAGGTGAGGCTGTGCTGTCATGGTTGAGGCCGTGATGTCACTATGAGGCTATGATGTCACTGTGAGGGTTGTTTGTCATTGTGGGCTGTCATGTCACCATGAGGTTATATCACTCTAGAATCTGTGGTGTCACAGTGAGGCTGTGATATCAGTGGCAAGACTGATGTCACAATGAGGCTAAGATTTAACAGATGATCCTCTGGTGTCAGTTGGCAGGTTGTGAATGCACTGTGAGGCTGTGATGTCTCAGTGAGGCACTGATATCAGGGCTGAATCTGTGATATGGCAGTGAAGCGGTGACATCAGGGTGATGCTTGGATTTCACAGTCAATTTAGGACTGAGGCTGTTCAGTCACACTGAAGCAGTGATGTCAGAGGAGAGGCTGTGATGTCATTGTGAGATGGTGATTTCACAGTGTAGGCTGTCAAGTCACAGTTAGTCTATGATGTTAGTAGCAAGGATGATGTCCTACTGACTTTGTGATGTCACAGTGAGCCTCTGATGTCACTGTCAGGTTGTAATGTCACAGTGAGGCTGTGAGGACACAGTGTGGATATGATGTCACTCTGATGACACAGTGATGTTGTGATGTCACTGGAAAGGTTTTGATGGCACAATGAGGCTGTGATATTAGTGGTGAGGCTGATGTCACATTGAGGCTGCAATGTCAAGGATGAAGGTGTGATGTCGGAATAAGGCTATAATGTCAGTGATGAGAAAGATGTCATAGTGAGTCAATGATGTCACTGGTGAGGCTATGATATCAGTGGTGAACCTATTATGTGACAGTGACACTGCTGCGGCTATGATGTCAAAGGCTATGGTGGTCACTGGTATGGCAGTGATGTCAGTGTTGTGACTAATGTCTGTGGCAATGCTGATGTCACAGGTGAGGCTGTGCTGTCACTTGTGGTGCTGTGATGTCATATTGAATCTGTGATGTCACTGTGAAGATTGTGGCACACTGAATCTGTGATGTCACTGTGAAGGTTGTATGTCACTGTGGTCTGTCATGTCACCATGAGGTGATATCACTCTGGAACCTGTGACATCACAGGTTGTGATGTCAGTGGCAAGACTGATGTCACAATGAAGCTATGATGTAACAGGTGAGCCTGTGGTGTCAGTGGGTAGGCATTCAGGTCACTGTGAAGCTGTGATGTCTCAGTGAAGCTCTGATGTCAGGGCTGATTCTTTGAGATGTCAGCAAGGCTGTGACGTCAGCTATCATGCTTGTATTTCACAAATGAGGTTAGGATGTCAGTAGTGTGGCTCTACAATCACACTGAGGTTGTGATGTCAGAGGAGAGGCTGTGATGTCACTGTGAGGCTGTGATGTTACCATGACATTGTGATATCAGTGGTGATAGACTATGACATCACAGTTCATCTGAGAGTTCAGTGGTTATACTGTGATGTCAGAAGTGAGGCTGATATCAGTGATGAAGCTGAGATGTCACAGTGAGGCTGGGATATTACTGGTGAGGCTGTGATGCCACAGCGAGGCTGTGGTGTCACTGTTGAGGCTCTCAGGTGATGAGGCTGTGGTGTTATAGCGAGGCTAGGCAGGGTGTCTGTGGTATCACTGATGCTATGATTTTAGAGGTTAGCATGTTATGTCACAGTGAGGCCGTGATGTCAGATGTGAAGCTGTGCTGTCACAGTGAGGCTCTGATGTCAGAAAAGATATAATGCCACAGTGAGTCTGTGATATCACTCTGAAGCTGTGATGTCACGATGAGTCTTTGTCATCACAAAGAGGATGTGTTGTCACAGTGAGGCAGTATGGTCACTGTTTAAGATGTGATATTAGTGGCAAAGCTTATTTCACCATGAGACTATGATGTAACAGGTGAGTCTATGATGCAACAGGTTAGACTATGAAGTCACAGTGAGGCTGTGAGGTCACTGTGAGGTTGTGATGTCAGTAGTTACTGTGCTTTCAGGGAGACTGTGTCATTGGTGAGGCTGTACTGTCACTGATGAGGTTCTAATGTCACAGTGAGTTTATTGTGTCAAACTGAGGCTGTGATGTTACAGTGATGCTATGATGTCAGAGCTGAAGCTTTATGTTACAGTGATGCTTTCATGGAATGGTTTGACTGTGATGTCATTGTGAGTCTGTGATGCCACATTGACGTTGTGATGTCAATAGCGACAGTGTGGTGACACAGGGAGGTTTTCATGTTTCAGTGAGCCTGTGAGGTCAGTGGTTAAGCTGGAGTGTCATAGTGAAACTAGGTATGATGTCAGTGATGAGGGTGTGATGTGGCATTGAGGCTTTGATTTCAGAATTAAGCCTGTGATGTCATAGTTAGGCTGTGATGAAACAGTGAGGCCATACCATCAGAGTCAATGCTGTGATGTCACAGTGGGGCAATGATTTCAGACGTGAGCCTACAATGTTATAGTGAGGCCGTGATGTCACAGTGAGGCTATAACAACAGACGTGTATCTGTGAGGTCACAGTGAGGCTGGCATGTCACTGGTGAGGATTTGATGCCAGTGTGAAGCTTTGATGTCACTGTGGGGCTTTGGTGTCATCATGAGCCCGATGTCACAGGGAGTTGGAGATGTCACAGTAGAGGCTGTGAGGTCACAGTAAGTCTTTGATGTCAGTGGCTAGGCTGTGATATCACAGTGAGGCAGTGATATCACAGTGCAGTTGCTAGTTCAGTGGTTAGGCTGTGATTTCAGAAGTCAGACTGATGTGAGAATTGAGCCTGAGTTGTTGCATTCATGATGTGATATACCTGGTAAGGCTATGATGCCACAGTGATGTTATGTCACCATGAGGCTGTGATGTCACAGTGATGATGTGTTAGCACAGTGTTGCTGTGATATTAAAGTGAGGTTGTGAAGTCAGTAGTGAATGTGATTTCACAGGGAGACTATGTCATCGGTGAGGCTGTATTTTCACTGGTGAGGCTCTAATGTCACAGTCAGTTTATTGTGTCAAACTCAAGTTGTGATGTTATAGTGAGGCTATGATGGCAGGTGTGAAGCTTTATGTCACAGTGATGCTTTTGTGTCACGGTAAGGCTACGATGTCAAAATGAGGCTGTGATGTCACTGTGAGGTTATGATATCAATAGAGACACAGTGGTGCCACAGGGAGGCTGTCATGTTTCAATGATCCTGAGAGGTCAGTGGTGAGGTTGTGGTGGCATAGTGAGGCTAGGTAGGATGTCAGTGATGAGGGTGTGATGTGGTATTGAGGCTATGATTTTAGAGGTGAGCCTTTGATTTCATAGTGAGGCTGTCATGTCACAGTGAGGTTATAACCTCAGAGGTGAAGCTGTGATGTCACAGTCAGCCCATGATACCTCCATGATGTTTTGATGTCACTGTGTGGCTGTGGGGTATTCATGAGTCTGTGATGTTAGAGGGAGTTGACGACATCACAGGGGAGGCTGCAAGGTCATAGTTAGGCTGTGGTGTTGGTGGCAAGGCTGATGTTACAGTGAGTCTATGATGTCAGTGTTGATGCTGTGATGTCACATTGAGGCTATGATGTCACCATGAGGCTATGTCAGTGGTGTGAATATGATCACAGCACAGTGTGTCTGTGATGTCACAGTCAGGTTTGGATGGCATAGTGAGGCTGTGATGTTAGTGGTGAAGGTGTGATGTCTCATTAAAGTTGGAATATCAGTGGTGAGAAAGATGTCATAGTGAGTCTGTGATGTTACTGCTGAGGCTGTGATGTCAGTGGTGAACCTATTATGTGACCATGACTCTGGCGAGGCTGTGATGTCAAAGGCTGTGTTGTCACTGGTGTGGCAGTGAGGTCAGTGCTCTGACTAACGTCCGTGGCTATGCTGATGTTACAGGTGAGGCTGTGCTGTCACTGGTGAGGCCATGATATCACAGTTAGGCTGTGATGTTACTGTGAAAGTTGTATGTCACTGTAGGCTGTCATGTCACTGTGAGGTGATATTACTCTGGAACCTCTGATGTCACAGTGAGCCTGTGTTGGCATAGTGTGGCTGTGAAGTCACATTGAGGTTGTGTTTTCATAGTGAGGTTGTGATGTGAATAGTGACTGTGCTTTCACAGGGAGACTATGTCATTGGTGAGGCATTATTATCACTGGTGTGGCTCTAATGTCACAGTGAGTTTATTTTGTCAAACTGAGGCTGTGATGTCACAGTGAGGCTCTGATGTCAGAGGTGAAGTTTTATGTCACAGTGATGATTAAATGGCATGGTATGTCTCTGATGTCACAATGAGGCTGTGACATCACTGTGAGATTGTGATGTCACTGGGGAAATTGTGATGTCACAGTGTGGTTGTGTTGTCAATAGCTACACTGTAGTATCACAGGGAGGCTGTCATGTTTCAGTGAGACTGTGCGGTCAGGGGTGAGACTGTGGTGCCATAGTGAGTTTGGGTAGGATGTCAGTGATGAGGGTATTATGTCACATTGAGGCTATGATTTCAGAGGTGAGCCTGTGATATTATAGTGAGGCTGTGATGAAACAATGAGTATAACATCAGAGTCAATGCTATATGTCACAGTTGGTCAATAATTTCAGAGGTAAGCATGTGCTGTCATAGTGAGTTTGTCATGTCACAGTGAGGCTGTAACATGAGGCTGTGATTTCACAGTGAGGCTGTGTTGTGCCAGTAATGCTGTGACATCACAGTGATGCTGAGATGTCAGTGGAGTGAGACTGTGACATCACAGTGATGATGTGATTTCAGTGGTTAGGCTGTGATATCAGAATGAAGGTGGTGTGAGTGATGAGGGTATGATGTCACAGTGAGGTTGCCATGTCACTGATGAGCCCGAGATGCCACCATGAGGCTCTGATGTCACCGTGGGCCTGTGATTACACCATGAGCCTGGGATGTCACAGGGAGTTGGTGATATCTTGGTGAAGGCTGTGAGGTCACAGTGAGAATATGATGTCAGTGGCAAGGCTGATATCACACTGAGGTTGTGCTGTCACAGTAGGCTATGTCAGAGGTGTGTATGTGATGTCACCATGAAGCTATTATGTCAGTGGCAGTGCTGATGATACAGTGAGTTTGTGTTGCCCCAGTGAGGCTGTGATGGCACTGTGAGGTTGTAATGTCACAGTGAGGCTGTGAGGACACAGTGTAGCTATGATGTCACAGTAAGTCTTGGATAACAAAGTGATGTTGTGATGTCACTGGAGAGGTTTAGATGGCACAATTAGGCTGTGATGTTAGTGGTGAGGCTGATGTCATATGAGGCTCTGATCTCAGTGGTGAAGGTGTGATGTCACAATAAGCCTGAGTATCAGTGGTGAGGACATGTCATAGTCTATGGTGTCACTGGTGAGGCTATGATATCAGTGATGAACCTATGACATGATAGTGACACTGGTAAGGCTGGGATGCCAAAGGCTGTGTTTTCATTGGTGTGGCAGTGATATCAGTGTTCTGACTAAGGTCAATGGCAATGCTGATGTCACAGGTGAGCCTGTGGTGCCACTGGTAAAGCTGTAGAATCACAGTGAGCCTTAATATCAATGGTGAGGCTGTGATGTCACAGTGAGGTTGTGATATCACAGTGAGGTTTTGATGTCAATAATGACTGTGCTTTCACACGGAGACTATGTCATTGATGAGGCTGTATTGTCACTGGTGAGGCTCTAATATCACAGTAAGTTCATTGTATCAAACTGAGGCTATGATGTCACAGTGAGGCTGTGAGGTCAGAGGTGAAACTTTACATCACAGTGATGCTTTGATGGCATAGTATGGCTGTGATGTCACAATGAGGATGTGAGGTAAATAGCTACACTGTGGTGTCACAGAGAGGCTGTCATGATTAAGTGAGCCTGAGAGGTCAGTGGTGAGGCTGTGGTGCCACAGTGAAGCTAGATAGGACGTCAGTGATGAGGGTGTGATGTCTCATTGAAGCTATTTCAGAAGACAGCCTGTGATGTCATAGGGAGGCTATAATATCAGAGTCGATGCTGTGATGTCACAGATGGGCAATGGTTTCAGAGGTCAGCCTGCGATGTCATAATGTGGCTGTCATGTCACAGTAATGCTATGATGTCAGTGATGAGGCTGTGATGTCACAGTAGGCTGTGTTGTCAGTAGAGCATGACTATGACATCACAGTGAGGATGTGCTTGCTTGGTTAGGCTGTGATATCAGAATGAGGCTGGTGTGAGTGATGAGGGTATGATGTCATAATGAGGCTGCCATGTCACTGGTGAGGCTCTTATACCATTGTTACATGTTTAATGTCAGTGTGGCTGTGGTGACACCATGACTAAGTGATATAAGAGGGTGTTGGTGATGTCAAGGTGGAGGCTATGAGGGCACAGTGAGACTGCAATGTCAGTGGCAAGGCTGATGTCACATTGAGGCTATGATGTCACAGTGAGATTATGACAGAGTTGTGTATGTGAGGTCATCATAAAGCTATGCAAGTTATGAAGTCACAGTGAGGCTGTGATTACAGTGGCAAGACTGATGTCACAATGAGGCTATGATGTAACAGGTGAAGTTGTGGTGTCAGTGGGCAGGCTTTGAGGTCACTGTGATGTTGTGATGTTGCAGTGACTCTCTGATGTCAGGACTGAATCTTTTATATGTCAGTGAGGCTGTGACATCAGTGGAGATGCTGTGATTTCACATGGAGGCTGTGATTTCACTGTCAGGATGTAATGTCACAGAAAGGCTCTGAGGACAAAGTTTGGCTATGATGCCACTTTGAGCCTATGATATTCATAGTGCAGCTGTGAGATCAGTAGTTAGGCTGTGATTTCAGAGGTGAGATTGATATGAGAGATGAGGCTGAGATTTTGCATTAATGACATGATATAACTGGTGAGGCTGTGATGCCACAGTGAGCTTATGATGTCACCATGAGGCTGTGGTGTCACTGTTGAGGTTGTAATATCACAGTGATCCTGTAAAATCATAGGTGAGGCTGTGCTGTCACAGTGAATCTGTGATGTCCCTGATGTCACAGGTGAGGCTTTGTTGTAACTGGTAAGGCTGTGATGTCACAGTGAGGCTATGATGTCAGTGGTAAGGCTGATGCCACATTGAGTCTGTGATTTAAGGTAAGCCTGTAGTCTCAATGGGCATGCTGTGAGGTCGCTGTGTGGTTGTGATGTTGCAGTGAGGCTCTGGTGTCACAGTGAGGCTGTGAGACCACAGTGAGTCACTGAAGACACAGTGATGTTGAGAAGTCACTTGAGACGTTTGTATGGTACAGTGAGGCTGTGATATTAGTGGTGAGGCTGATGTCACAATGAGTATTTGATGTCACTCATACAGGTGTGATATCACAATAAGGCTGGAAACCAGAGGTGCAAAAGATGTCATAGTGTGTCTATGATGTCCCTGATGAGGCTATGATGTCAGTAGTGAACCTATTATGTGATAGTCACTGGGGACGATGTGATGTTAAAGGCTGTGTTGTCACTGGTGTGGGAATAATGTCAGTGTTCTGACTAATGTCAGTGGTGATGCTGATGTGACAGGTAAGGCTGCACATGTGAGGCTGTCATGTCACAGTCAGGCTGTCATGTCACAGTGAAGCTGTGAGTTCAGTGTTTAAGCTGTGATTTCTGAAGTGAGGCTGATGTGAGAGATGAGACTGAGATGTCCCATTATGATGTAATTTAACTGGTGAGGCTGTGATGTCATAGTGAGGCTTTGATAGTAAGTGTATGATGTCACCATGAGGTTGTGGTGTCATTGGTCAGGCTGTAGTATCACGATGAGTCTGCCCTATCAGTGGTGAGGCTGTGATGTCACATTGAGGCTTCGATGTCAGTGGCAAGACAGATATCACAGTGAGACCATGATGTAACAGGTGAACCTGTGGTGTCAGTGGGCAGGTTGTGAGCTCACTGTGAGAATGTGATGTCACAGTGAGTCTCTGATATCAGGGCTGATTCTATGAGATGTCAGGGCTGTCATGTAACCCTGAGATAATATCACTTTGGAAGCTGTGATGTCACCGTGAGGCTGTGATGTCAATGGCAAGGCTGATGTCACTTGGAGGATATGATGTAACAGTGAGTCTGTGGTGTCAATGGGCAGGTTGTGAGGTCACTGTGAGGCTGTGAGGTTCACATTAGGGCTCTGATGTCAAGGCTGATTCTATGAGATGTCAGTTAGGCTGTGACATCAGGGTTGATGCTTGGATTTCATAGTGATGTTAGGACATCCGTGATGAGTCTTTGCAGTAACACTGAGGCTGTGATGTCAGAGGAGAGGCTATGATGTCACTGTGAGGCGGTGATGTTACCAAGAGATAGTGATATCGCAGAGAGGCTGTGATATAAGTAGTACTAGACTATGACATCACAGTTTGGCTGAAATTTCTGTGTTTAGGCTGTGATTTCAGAAGTGAGGCTGATGTCAGTGATGTGGCTGATCTTTAACATTGAGGCTGTGATGTCACATTGAGGCTATGTCAGAAGTTTGTATGTGGTATCACCCTGAGGCTATTATGTCAGTGGCAAGTGTGATGTCACAGTGAGGGTGTGATGGTACTGTCAGGTTGTAATGTCACAGTGAGGCAATGAAGACACAGTGAGGTTGTGATGTCACAGTGAGTCTCTGATGACACAGAGATATTGTGATGTCACTGGGGATGTTTGGATTGCACAGTGAGGCTGTGGTATTAGTGGTGAAGCTGTCACAATAAGACTGTGATGTTACTGGTATTGTTGTGATGTCCCAATAAGCCTGGAATGTCAGTGGTGAGAAAGATGTCATAGTGAGTCTGTGATGTCACTGGTGAGGCTATGATGTCAGTGGTGATCCTATGAAGTGACAATGACACTGGTGAGGTTGTGATGTCAAAGGCTGTATTGTCACTGGTGCAGCAGTGATGTCAGTGTTCTGACTAACATCAGTGGTTATGCTGATGTCACAGGTGAGGCTGTGCTGTCACTAATCAGGCTGTGATGTCACAGTGAGGCACTGTTGTCACAGTGAGGCTGGGATGTTACTGGTGAGACTATGATGCCACAGCAAGGTGGTGGCGTTATTGCTGAGTGTGTCATGTGACTGTGAGCCTTAGATGTCAGTGATGTTGCTGTCATAGCAAGTCTAGATAAGAAGTCCATGGTTTCACTTATGTTATGATTTTCAGAGGCTCTGTCACCAGTGATGCCGTGACATCACAGTGAGGATGTGATTTCAGAAATTAGGGTGTGCTATCAGAATAAGGCTGGTGTGAGTGATGAGGTTATGATGGTACAGTGAGGCTGCCATGGCACTGGTGAGCCTGCAATGCCAATGTGAGGCTTTGATATCACCGTGTGGTCATGGTGACACCATGAGCCTGTGATGTCACAGGGAGTTGGTGATGTCACGGTGGATGCTGTGTGGTCACAGTGAGACTATGATGTCAGTGGCAAGGCTGATGTTACTGTGAGGCAATGTCAGTGGTGATGCTGTGATGTCACATTGAGGCTGTGATGTCACAGTGTGGCTAGGTCAGTTGTATATGATGTCATCTCTGCCTCATCTCTCACATCAGTTTCACTTCTGAAATCACAGCCTAACCACTAACCTCACAGCTGCATTGTGACATCATAGCCTCACCCCTGGTATCCTACCTAATTTTACTAGGACACCACAGCCTTAGCACAGATAGCACAGCCTCACATTGATGTGACAGTGTCAGCAGTGCTATCATAGCCATTGATATCATAAACACTGACACCACAGCCCATGATTTCACAGGGAGATGGTTATATCACAGTGAAAGCTGTGAGGTCACAGTAAGACTGTGATGTCAGTGGAAAGGCTAATGTCACAGTGAGGCTATGATGTCAGTGGTGATGCTGTGATGTCACATTGAGTCTGTGATGTCACAGTGAGGCTATGTCAGAGATGTGTATGTGATGTCACCATTAGGCTATTATGTCACTTGCAAGGCTGATGTCACAGTTTGTTCTTGATGTCATACTGAGGCTGTGATGGCACTGTCAGGTTGTAATGTCACAGTGAGGCTGTGAGGACACAGTGTGGCTATGATGTCATTGTGAGGCTCTGATTACACATTGATGTTGTGTTATCACTGGAGATGTTTGGGATGACACAGTGAGGCTGTGATATTGGTAATGAGGCTGATGTCACAATGAGGCTGGAATATCAGTGGTGAAAAGGATGTCATAGTGAGTCTATGATGTCACTGGTGAGTCTATGATATCAGTGGTGATGCTGTGATGTAACATTGTGGCTGTGAGGTCACACTGAGATTATGTCACATCTGTGTATGTGATGTCACCATGAGGCTCTTATGTCAGTGGCTAACCTTATGATGTCACTGGTTAGGCTATGATGCTAGTGGTGAACCTATTACATGACAGTGACACTGGTGAGGCTGTGATGCCAGAAGCTGTGTTGTCACTGGTGTGGCAGTGATGTCAGTGTTATGATTAAAGTCAGTGTCAATGCTGATGTCGCAGGTGAGGCTGTTCTGTTATTGGTGAGGCTGTGATGTCACTGTTATGCTATGAAGTCACTGTGGGGGTTGTAGGTCACTGTGGGCTGTCATGTCTCCATCAGGTGATATAACTCTGGGAGCTGTGATGTCATAGTGAGGCTGCAACGTTAGTGGGAAGAGTGATGTCACAATGAGGCTATGGTGTAACAGGAGAGCCTGTTGTATCAGTGTGCAGTTTGTGAGGTCACAATGAGGCTGTGTGATGTCAGGGCTGATTCTATGACATGTTAGCCAGGCTGTGATGTCAGGGCTGATTCTATGACATGTTAGCCAGGCTGTGATGTCAAGGCTGATTCTATGACATGTTAGCCAGGCTGTGATGTCAGGGGTGATGCTTTGACTTCACAATGATGTTAGGATGTCAGTGGGGAGCCTGTGCAGTCACACTGAGGCTGTGATTTCAGAAGATAGGCTGTGATGTAACTGTGTGGTGGTGATGTTACCGTGAAGTTGTGATATCACAGTGAAGCTCTGATATCAGTGGTGATAGACTATGACATCACAGTTTGGCTGAGATTTCAGTGGTTAGGCTGTGATGTCAGAAGTGAGGTTGATGTCAGTGATGAGGCTGAGATATCACCATGGGGCTGGAATATTACTGGTGAGGCTCTGATGCCACAGCGAGGATGTGATGTTACTGTTGTGGCTGTCATTTGACTGTGAGCCTGAGATGTCCGTGATGAGGCTTTGCTATCATTTCCATGCTAGGCAGGATGTCCGTGGTGTCCCTGATGCTATGATTTCAGAGGTTAGACTGTTATGTCACAGTAAGTCTGTGATATCAGAGGTGAGGCTGTGATATCATAGTGAGGCTGTGATGTCAGAAATGAGGCAATAATGCCACAGTGAGGCTGTGATAGCAATGTGAAGCTGTAATGTCACTATGAGGCTGTGACATCACAGAGATTTCCTGATGTCACAGTGAGGATGTGAAGTCACTGTGGAATATGTGATGTCAGAGACAAGCATAATTTCACCATGAGGCTATGATGTAACAGGTTAGTCTATGATGTAACTGGTTAAACTGTGAGGCTGTGAGATCACTGTGAAGCTGTGATATCTGTGGGAAGATTGATGTTGACAGGCCGTGATTCTCTGCCTCTACGAGTAAAGGCAGCTTTTCCTTCATTTCTGTTGGAATTTTTCTGCTTGTGCAGGTCAAATAAGAACTTTGTAGGCTTCTTATATATTTTACTTTTGGGGACATCATGGTTGATTAGCCAATGCCAAAGGTCTACGTGAGTGAGACGTTCATAAGTACTGTTCTGTCTATGCTGTACATTATGGTTAGTAAACTTACTTTGTCATTGGCGATTCAATGCTGTCACTTGGCCCCTACTATTCCTAGATCCACGTAGGCTCATTGAATTTAAGTCTTGCAACTGGGTGGCTGTATCTCCCATTGTTAGTTCTGGCACAAGGGGTAGAGAAATGGTAGGAGCCTTCATATTTGGTGGTGCCCCTCTCACCAATTTATTAAGTACATTTCTAGTAAAAGGCATGTCGTCTGGATTCTGCCATTGAGAATTGGATTTTAAAGAATGAATTCAGTCAAGCATACCAATTTCCCTGAACCTCTTAATCCCATCGTCAATATTAAACCAAGGAATATCTGGAATCTCCAGTTCCTTTTTAGAGGACCAAACATTAATTAGTATTTCAGCTACCCACTCAAGTAAACTCTTGGTACCATTTTTAAATTTTTTTTATTATTTATTCAATTGTGCATGTGTGTGCGTGTGTGTGTGCATAGAACCACGGACAAGTTGGGGAAGCACCATGGACGCCTCCACCTCCTCTTTATTTACTCTGCCCCAGGATTCACAGGCCCAGCCCAACCAGGACCGGAAATGCAGGCCACCCCGCTTCCACCCAGCATCTATACATGGGGTCTAGGATCCAGAACCCAGGAACTTCTGCCTGCAATGTGAGGCTTAACCCCTGAGCCACCTCTCCAGCCCCTCTTGGTACCATTTTTAACTCTGCAAGTAGCAGTGTTAAACCTAGAATCTCTACTAAATGGGCCCATTTCTGTGAACTCACTTTTATCCAGTTTTATACTCCTTCCACTAGTATCCCACAGCCTTACAATCCATTCCCAGGGGTATTCCCCAGACTGCTGCTTGAATGTATTAGAAAAGTCATGCAGTTCTTTAGGAGTATAGCGCACCTCCTCATGGACCATACTTTCTATTTCACCTTTAGGGAGCCTGTTTAGCCTTGAGCCTAGTTATAGGCCTGGAAGCAATCACAGGTGGCTGTGCTGTAACTTCAGTATTTTCTTGTGGTAAAGGTGAAAACAACACTTCTGTAGAGGGTGGGTGTGGGGATTCATTTTCTGTTGAGGGAGGGGAGACTCTCTCCTCAGGTGAAACAAAACCATCAGAATTTGAGGGTTCAAGGTCTTCATCATCAGTTTCGTCCTCCCACACATCAGCATCCCACTTTTTGGGGGATTCTTTTCCAATTCTTTTCAATTCTTTTCCAATCAGTGCTTTTATTTTAATGTCTGACACCTTTTGAGGCTGGGATTTTAATTTATGTTGTAACTCAGCCACTCTAATAATCAGAGTTTGGGTTTGATTTTCAGCAATTCGAGCCCTATTGCTAATGGAGAGAAGATTCTCTTCTAGAGCACACTTAGAAATTTCTAAGCTGTTTACGTGCTTTCTGAGTTGGATATTTTCCTCTCTAAGATCTTCTTTTTCTATTTGTAGTTTAATGAGAGATGCTAGAAACAACCAGCCAGCATCATTGATTTCCTTATTCTTGCTAATTTTATCTAAAGTTTAATATACAGAATCACTAAGCTTCACAATCTTCACAAGAGGGGCATCAAGACTGTCCAACACACCTATTTTTACCAGTTCTACAAACTGTTCACTCCAAACAGTTGCAGTGTTCTCCATACTACTAGGGGAGTCTTTAGTCGTGGAAGGTTCCACTGGCTCAAAAAGCCAGCTCTGAATAACACAAAGCTTGCCAGCAAAATTCATTCTTATAATTCTGTTTCGCTAGAACCATTTCTGGTACCAATTTCTGTATTAAGTAGAGTTCTCTAAAGTCATGGGATTCACAGAATGCATATATGTGTGTGCGTGTTTGTGTGTGTGTGGTGTGTGTGTGTGTGTGTGTGTGTGTGAAATTTATTGGGTTGGCTTACAGATATGGCCGAGGTAGTCCAGTGAAGACTTCCAGCAGTTGAGGTAGTCCAACGATGGCTTCCAGCTGAGGTAGTTGCAACACTGGCTACCAATACCTAGCTGCTCAGTTTGATAGTCATGTGGGTGATGGCTGAAGGCTGGAGAAATCCTAGAAGGCTAGAAGATCTACGGTAGCTCCTTTTTATATGATGCAATACTGGGAGGATGCTATGAGAGCTTTGGCGGTCCTGATAGGATTTAGGGCAGGTATAATTCTATCAAGTGGTCTCAGTAGATAATTTCCAATTGACACCCAGGCTAAATTATCACAGGCTCTAAGGTCAGAGTCAATGATATGGTGTCACAGTTGGGCAATGATTTCAGAGGTGAGTCTGTGATGTCATAGTGAGGCTGTCATGTCACAGTGAGGCTATAACCTCACAGGTAAGACTGTGATGTCATTGATGCTTTGACACCAGTGATGCTGTGATATTACAGTGAGGCTGTAATGTCAGTGGAGCAAGACTATGATATCACAATGAGGATGTGATTTCTGTGGTTAGCTGTGAAATCAGAATGAGGCTGATGTGAGTGAGGAGGATATGATTTCACAATGAGGCTGTGATGTCAGTGGTGATAGACTATGATATCACAGCTTGGCTGAGATTTCAGTAGTTAAGCTGTGATATCAGAAGTGAGGCTGTTGTCAGTGATGAGACTGAGATATCACAGTGAGGCAGGGATGTTACTGATGAGGCTTGTGATGACACAGTGAGGCTGTGGTTTCACTGTTGAGGCTGTCATGCGAACATGAACCTGAGATGTTAGTGATGAGAACTGTGGTGTTATAGCGAGGCTAGGCAGGATGTCCATGGTGTCACTGATGCTATGATTTCAGAGGTCAGCCACAGTGAGGCTGTGATGTCAGAGTGAGGCTGTGATGTCAAAGGTGAGGCTGTGATGTCACAGTAAGGCTGTGATGTCAGAAATGATGATATAAAGGCACAATGAGTCTCTGATATCACTGTGATGCTGTGATGTAACAGTGAGACTGTGACATCACAGAGAGGTTGTGATGTCAGAGTGAGGCTGTGAGGTCACTTTGGAAGATGTGATATCAGAGGCAAGGCTGATTTCACCATGAGACTAGATGTAACAGGTGAGTCTATGATGTAACAGGTTAGACTGTGAGGTCACTGTAAAGATGTGATATCAGTGTGAAAATTGATGTCACAGTGAGGCAGTGATGTAAAATGTGAAGCTGTGGTGTCACTGTTTATGATGTCAAAAGCTATGATGTCACTGCTGAGGCTGTTATGTCACTGTGAGCCTGTGATGTCTGCCTTGAGGCTGTGGTGTCTTAGTAAGGCCAGGTAGGATACCAGTAATGAGGCTGAGATGTCACAGTGAGACTGCGATGTAAGTGGCAAGGCTGATGTCACAATGAGGCTATGATGTAACAGGTGAGACTGTGGTGCCAGTGGGCAGGTTCCTAGGTCACTGTGAGGCTGTGATGTCATAGTGCAGCTCTGATGTCAGGGCTGATTCTATGAAATGTCAGTGAGGCTATGTCAGGGGTGATGCTAGGATTTCACAATGAGGTTAGGATGTCAGTGGTGAGGCTGTGCAGCAACATTGAGACTATGATGTCACTGTGAGGCGGTGATGTCACTATGAGGCTGTGACATCACAAAGAGGGTGTGATGTCACATGAGGCTGTGATATCAGTGGTTAGGCTGTGATTTTAAAAGTGAGACTGATGTGAGAGATGAAGCTGAAATGTCGTATTGACAATGTGATATAACTGGTGAGGCTGTGTGAGGTTATGATGTCACCATGAAGCTGTGATGTTCCTGTTAATGCTGTGATATTACAGTGAGCCTGTCCTATCAGTAGTGTGGCTATTAGGTCACTGTGGAAGCTGTGATGTCAGTCACAAAGCCGATTTCACCATGAAGTTATGATGTAACAGGTGAGTCTATGAAGGAACAGGTTAGACTGTGAAGTCACAGTGAGTCTGTGAGATCACTGTGAGGCTGTGATATCTGTGGGAATATTGATATCACAATGAGGCAATGATATAACATGTGGGGCTGTGGTGTCACTATTTTTAATTTCAAAGGCTATGATGTCACTGCTGAGGGTGTTATGTCACTGTGAAGCTGTGCTAACTGTGGTGAGGCTATGGTGATACAGTAGGGCTAGGTAGGATACCATTGGTGCATGTGTGATGGCACCGTGTGGCTCTGATGTCACCATGAGGCTGTGATGTCAGTGAGGCTGTGATGTCACAGTGAGGCTGTGATGTCACAGTGCAGCTGTAAGGTCAGTGGTTAGGCTGTGATTTCAGAAGTGAGACAAATGTGAGAGATGAGGCTGAGATATATTCATGTTGTGATTCAACTGGTGAGGCTGTGATGCCACTGAGAGGTTGTAGTGTCACAGTGAGGTTGTGATGTCTGTAGTGACTCCTTTCACTACAGTGAGGCTGTCTTGTCACTGGTGAGTCTGTGATGTCACATTGATGTAGTGATGTCACAGAAGAGGCTGTAATGCCACAGTGAGGTTATGATGTCAGCATGAGGCTATGGTGTCCCTGATGAGGCCATAATATCATGGTGAGCTTGTGGTATCAGTAGTGATGCTGTGATGTCACAGTGAGGCTGTGCTAGTGCATGTGCTGTACAGTGAGGTTATGGCAGAGTTGTTGCTATGATATCACAGTTTGGCAATGATTTCACAGATGAGCCTGTGATGTCATAGTAAAGCTGTGATGTCACAGTGAGATTATAACCTCAAAGTTAAGGTTATGATGTCACAGTGAAGTGTGTTGTCACCAGTAATGCTGTGATATTACAGTGAGGTTGTGCTGTCAGTGGAGCGAGACTATGATATGACAGTGAGGATGTGATTTCAGTGGTTAGGCTGGTATATCAGAATGAGGCTGATGTGAATAATGAAAGCAAGGATCTCCTTCTATAAAACAACTGTCGAGGTGTAAAAGAGCTTTTCCCTTTGGTCAGCATAGAGAAATGGAATCAGCTTTGATTCAAGGTGGTCAGTCTTGGCAAAGTGGTTCACGTGGTTCTGTTTTAGAGGCATCAAGGATGCAAGAGGGAGGAGATGGAGGAGTCCTCCTCCAAGATTTCGAAAAATGATGGAAGCCAGGCAGCACGTGGCAGAAAGTCTGCAGTTTAGAGACCCAAGAAGGGCAGTTAGTGCTGTGGAGTTAAAGCCTGGTTTGCCATTGAGAAGTAAAGATGTTAGCAATTCCAAAGACAACTTGGAACACCTGCCAAGGAGAGCTGTATACCTTGGGAGGTGTCAGCTCAAGAGAGCAACATATTCTATGGGCATCTGCATTGTATGGGTGGAATAAAGCCCTATGGAACTGAGATGATTTCAAGGAGAGGCTTACCTGTTGGACTTGGAACTACAAGATTTGTAGTTTGTCCTGCTGATTTTCAGTTCTGTTATGGACCAAACTTTCCTGGATATGCTCCCATTCCTTCCTTTTCGAATGGGAATGTTTATTCTGTGCCATTGTATGTTGGAAGTATGTAACTTGCTTTTTCATTATACAAGAGACTTTGGACTTTGGACTTTTGGATTATATTGGGGCACTGATGTAGTCCGTAAAGACTTTTAATGTTTGACTGAGTATGGTTTATATAATGAGATGACAATGAGCCTGAGGGGACCAAGAGTGGAGTGTCATGGTTTGAAATGTGTTTGGCAAAGTCAATTGGAGCCTTGCTAGAGGAAGGCAGTCACAAGGGGTGGTCTTGAGGTGGATTAATTACACCCTACTTCCAGGAGAAGTCTGCCTTTGCAGCAAGCAGTCTGTAGCTCTCACCTTCCAAGATGTCTACAGTGACTTAGCTTCTTCCACCTTTGCCAGCCAGCCATGCCACCTCTGCTTTGAGAGCCTTTACCTCCCCTCTGGAACTGTAAGTTGAATAAACCTCCCTTTCTCCATTAGGTTTGTATGGCACAGTGATGCTGTGATGTCACAGTGAGGTTGTGATGTCAGTAGTGACTGTGTTTTCACACGGAGACTATGACATTGGTGAAGATGTATTGTCACTGGTGAGGCTCTAATGTCACATTGAGTTTATTGTGTCCAATTGAGGCTGTGATGTCACAGTGAGGTTATGAGTTCAGAGGTGAAACTTTACATCACAGTGATGCTTTGATGCCATAGTATGGCTGTGATGTCACAATGAGGCTGTGATGTAAATTGCTACACTGTGGTGTTACAGAGAGGCTGTCATGATTAAATGAGCCTGAGAGGTCAGTGGTGAGACTGTGGTGCCACAGTGAGGCTAGATAGGACGTCAGTGATGAGGATGTGATGTCTCATTAAAGTTATGATTTCAGAAGAGAGCCTGTGATGTCATAGTGAGGCTGTGATGAAACAGTGAGGCTATAATATCAGAGTTGATGCTGTGATGTCGCAGATGGGCAATGGTTTCAGAGGTCAGCCTGCATGTCATAATGTGGCTGTCATGTCACAGTAAGACTATGATGTCAGTGGTGAGGCTGTGATGTCACAGTGAGGCTGTGTTTGTCACAAGTGATGCTGTGATATCACAGTGAGGCTGAGTTGTCAGTGGAGCATGACTATGACATCATAGTGAGGATGTAATTGCTTGGTTAGGCTGTGATATCAGAATGAGGCTTGTGTGAGTAATGAGGGTATGATGTCATAATGAGGCTGGCATGTCACTGGTGAGGCTGTGATATCACTCTTACGTGTTGATGTCACAGTGTAGCTGTGGTGACACCGTGACTAAGTGATGTAAAAAGGTGTGGGTGATGTCATAGTGGAGGCTATGAGGGCACAGTGAGACTGCAATGTCAGTGGCAAGGCTGATGTCACATTGAGGCTATGATGTCACAGTGAGACTATGACAGAGTTGTGTATGTGAGGTCATCATGAAGCTATTATGTCAGTGGCAAGGCTGATGTCACAGAGTGTGTGATGTCACAGTGAAGCTGTGAAGTTACTGTCAGCAGGTAAGATCATAGTGAGGTTGTGAGGACAGAATTTGACTATGATGTCACAGTGAAGCTCTGATGACACAGTGATGTTGTGATGTCACTGGGGAGGTTTTGATGGCACAGTGAGGCTGTGATATTGGTGGTGAGGCAGATGTCACAATGAGGCTATGATGTCACTGGTGAAGTATGCCATAATAAGGCTGGAATGTCAGTGATGAGAAAGAGGTCATAGTGATTCTATGATGTCACTGGTGAGGCTATGATGTCAGTGGTGATCCCATTACATGAGAATGACACTGCTGAGTCTGTGATGTGAAATGTTGGGTTGTCACTGATGTGACAGTGATGTCAGTGTTCTGACTAACGTCATTGGCCTTTCTGATGTCAAAGATGAGGCTGTGCTGTCACTGGTGAGCCTGTGATGTTTCAGTGAAGCTGTGATATCAGTGTTAAGACTGATGCCACAATAAAGCTATGATGGAACATGTGAGCCTGTGGTGTCAGTTGACAGTTATGAGGTCACTGTGAGCCTATGATTCAACCTTGAGGCTTTGATGTCACCATGTGTCTATAGTGTCACCATGAGCCCATGATGTCACAGGGAGTTCATGATGTTACAGTGGAGGCTGTGAGGTCACAGTGAAACTGTGATATCAGTGAGGCTATGTCTGTCAGTGGTGATGCTGTGACATTTCATAAAAGCCATGATGTCACAGTGAGGCTATGTCAGGGGTGTGTATGTGATGTCATCATGAGGCTATTATGTCAGCAGCATGGCTGATGTCACTGAGAGTATGTGATATCACAGGGAAGCTGTGATGGAACTGTCAGGATGTGTCACAGAGAACCTGTGAGGACCCAGTGTGGCTATGATGTCACAGTGAGGCTCTGATGATACAGTGATGTTGTGTTGTCACTGGAGAAGTTTTGATGGCACAGTGAGTCTGTGATGTTAGTAGAGAAGTTGTGATGTCACAACAAGGCTGGAATGTCAGTGGTGAGAAAGATGTCATAGTGAGTCTATGATGTCACTTGTTGCCCAATCCCCACTGAGACCGCTGGGGAAAGTACAGGAATGTGGCAGAGTTCTCTGGGCCCCAAGCGAGGGAGCAAGCAGGTGAGAGGTCATCACCCAGACTCCAGGAGTCAGGCGAGAAGGAGCAGGCAGAGGACAAGTTTGCTGAAGCTCACTATTGAGTGCCCCCTTACTGACACCAACGCCAGTAAACCTGGCCTTTAACAATTCCTGTCATCGTGGGTCCAGGCTATGCAATTCTTTCATCATTTCTGCTGCTGCCACTGCTCCATGCTCCTCCTGGCTAGGGGCCCCAACCCATGGCAGGAGGTTTCCACTTGGCTAATATTTTCCATTGTCTTTCTATCTCTTCTCTCTGTGAATTTATCCTTTCCTGTTGCTTGATAAGGTTTTGGAAAGCAATTAGTCACTTCCTCAGTGGAGGATCCTTTAAGGTTTGCTATGATGCCAAGGAGGATGGGAACAAAGGGGGCAGGAGGCATATGGCCTTCCTGGACTTCCCTCTTATGGGCCAGGAAGAGCACTCCCATCCAAATCTGCGGGTCCCAGACATTTTCTGGGGAAATCCAAGGAGCTAAGATTAAAGATTCCTCCCCAAACTCTTCTAAGTCCTTTAGTTTCACTTTGATCCTTCTTAAGTCTAGTAGAGCCTTAAGGGCAGTCAGCTGGGGTGCCTTCTGATGGGGCAGTAAATTACCGATTATGGAGAGGAAAGGTTCCTTAATGGAGTGGAGATAACTAGGAGATGAGCGGCTAAGGCGAAAGAGTGCAGAAAATAAAATGCAACGACTAGAACCAAGGTGAAAGTGAAAACAACTCTTAAAAGGGTAACCAACATCCAAGGAGAGACCTAGTGCAGTATATATGCAGAGGTGTTTTGGATCTAAGTATCCTGTGCTTAGCAAAGGACTTCAGGGGTTCATTACTCCCCTGGGCCACTGGTGAAGGGGTAATATCACAATAAGGCTCCCTGGGTCAGAATTGACAGACTGATCACTTTTTCTCAACTCCGTGGTTGTTGGTGCATGGCTATTCTTAGTTGGTAGAGTGATTTGTCTGGTTAATTCCCATAATGAAGGAGACTCTGGTGTTCCAACATGGAGTGGTGCCACCTTTGGTATAGATGAGACACACACTCTGGTAAAGTTCAGTGAGCAGCCCCTTTGGTTTTGTGTTCCTGTGCTTACAGTGCCTGAAGTTGAGCAGGTGGCCCCTCCTCTTCCACTTTCCCTGTTTGTTCATCGTTGTGCTCTTAAGGTTAGGAACACATAAATATCATAACGCATAACACATCACCACTATGATTTCAGTGGTAAACCTGTAACCAGTAACTCTGGTGAGGCTGTGATGTCAAAGGTTGTGTTGTCACTGCTGTGGCAGTGATGTCAGTGTTCTGACTAAGGTCAGTGGTGATAATGATGTTACAGGTGAGGCTATGCTGTCACTGGTGAGGCCATGATGTTACACTGAGGCTGTGATGTCCCTGTGAAGCATGATGTCACAGTAAGACTGTGATGTCAATAGCAAGACTGATGTCATAATGAGGCTATGATGTATCAGTTGGGCCTGTGGTGTCAGTGGGCAGGCTGTGAGGTCACTGTGGGGGTGTGATGTCACAGTGAGACTCTGATGTCAGGGTTGATTCTATGAGATGTCAGTGAGCCTGTGATATCAGGGGTGATGCTTGGATTTCACAGTGAGGTTGGGATGTCAGTAGTGGGGCTGTGCAGTCACACTAAGGCTGTGATGAAAGAGGAGAGGCTGTGATGTCAGTGTGAGCCTATCATATCAGTGGTTACACTGTGTTGTCACCAGAAGGCTGTGCTGGCACAGCATGGCTGTGATGTCACAGTGAGGCTGTGATGTTAGTGGTGAGGCTCATCTCACAATGAGATTGTTATGTCACTGGTGAAGGGGTAATATCACAATAAGGCTGGAATGTCAGTGATGAGAAACATGTCATAGTGAGCCTATGATGTCACTGGTGAGGTTATGATGTCAGTGGTGAACCTTATTACATGACAGTCACACTGCTGAGGCTGTGATGTCAAAGGTTGTGTTGTCACTGGTGTGGCAGTGATGTCAGTGTTCTGACTAATATCCGTGGTGATGCTGATGTAACAGGTGAGGATGTTCTGTCACTGATGAGGCAGTGATGCCACAGTGAGGTTGTGATGTCACTGTGGGTTGTCATGTCTCTGTGAGTTGATGTCACAGTGAGGCTGTGATGTCAGTAGCAAGACTGATGTAATAATGAGGCTGTGGTGTATCAGGTGAGCCTGTGGTGTCACTTATTGGGCTGTGAGGTCACTGTGAAGGGGTGATGTCACAGTGAGGCTCTGATTTCAGGGCTGATTCTAAGAGATGTCAGTGGCCCTGTGACATTCAGAGTGATGGTGGATTTCACAGTGAGGTTAGGATGTCAGTGGTGGGGCTGTGCAGTCACACTGAGGCTTTGATGAAAGAAGAGAGGCTGTGATATCAATGTGAGCCTGTCATATCAGTGGTGAGGCTGTGTTGTTAACATGAGCCTGTGCTGGCACAGTGTTGCTGTGATGTCACAATGAAGTTGTGATGTCACAGTGAGGTTGTGATGTCAGTAATGACTGTGCTTTCACAGGAAGACTGTGTCATTGTTGTGGCTGTATTGTCACTGGTGAGGCTGTAATGGCACAGTGAGTTTATTGTGTCAAACTGAGGCTTGATGTCACTATATGGTTATGATGTGGGAGATGAAGCTTTATGTCACAGTGATGCTTTGAAGGCATGGTATAGCTGTGATATCAAAATGAGGCTGTGATGTCAGAAAGAGGCTGTGATGTTACTGTCAGGTTGTGATGTCATGGAGAAAGTTGTGATGTCACAGTGAGGTTATCTTGTCAATAGCAACACTTTAGTGCCACAGGTAGGCTGTAATGTTTCAGTGAGTCTGTGAAGTCAGTGGTGAGGCTGTGTTCTCTTAGTGAGCTAGGTAGGATGTCAGTGATGAGTGTATGATGCTGCATTGAGGCTATGATTTCAAAAGTGAGCCTGTTATGTCATAGTGAGCCTATGATGAAACAGTGAGACTATACCATTACAGTGAGGCTGTATTGTCAACAAAGACAATGTGATTATCACAGTGAGGCACTGATGTCAGGGAAGCGAGACTATGATATCACAGTGAGGATGTGATTTCAGTGGTTAGGCTGTGATATCAGAATGAGTCTTATGTGAGTGATGAGGGTATGATGTCACAATGAGGCTGGCATGTAACTGGTGAGGCTGTGATGCCACCGTGAGGCTTTGATATCACAGTGAGGCTATAACCCCAGATGTGAGGTTATGATGCCACAGTGAATCTGTGTTCTCTAGTGATATCATCATGTCATAGTGAGGCTGTATTTTCACTAGTGTGACAGTTATGTCAGTGTTCTGACTAATATCAGTGGCATCCCTGATGTCACAGGTGAGGTTGTAATGTCACTGGTGAGGCTGTAATGTTACAGTGAGGCTGTAAAGTCAGTAGCAAGACTGATGTCACAATGGATCTATGATGTAACAAATGAGTCTGTGTTATCAGTGGGCAGGCTGTGAGGTCACTGTGAAGCTGAGATGTTGCAGTGAGACTGATGTCAGGGCTGATTTATGAGATGTCAGTGAGGTTGTGACTCAGGGTGATTGTTGGATGTCACAGTGAGATAACAGCCTCGGTGGAATGGCTGTGCAGTCACACTGAGGCTGTGATGTCAGAGGAGATACTGTCATGTCACTGTGAGGTGGTGATGTTACTGTGAAGTTGTGGTACCACAGTGAGCCTGTGATATCAGTGGTGATAAACTATGACATCACAGTTTGGCTGTGATTTCAGTGGTTTGGCTGTGATGTCAGAAGTGAGGCAGATGTCAGTGATGAGGCAGAGATGTCATAGTGAGGCTGGGATGTTACTGGCGAGGCTGTCATATGACTGTGAGCCTGAGATGTCAGTGATGAGGCTGAAGTGTCATTGCGAGGCTAGGAAGGATGTCCATGGGATCACTGATGCTATGATTTCAGAGGTTAGCCTGTTATGTCACAGTGAGGCTGTGATGTCACTGTGAGGCTGTGATGTCACTGTCAGGGTTGTATGTCACTGTGAGCTGTCACGTCACCATGTGGTGATATCACTCTGGAAGCTGTGATGTCACAGTGAGGCTGTGATGTCAATGGCAAGACTGATGCCTGTGAAGTCCATGGTGAGGGTGTGGTGTCATAATGAGATAACTTGGGACAGTGTCAGCGATGATATTAAGATGTCACAGTGAAGCTGGGATGATACTGAGGCTGTAATGTGACAGCGAAGCTGTGGTGTCACTGTTGAAGCTGTTACGTGACCATGAGTCAGAGATATCATTGATGAGACTGTGGTGTTACACCCAGAATATGCAGGATGTCCTTGGTGTTACCGATGTTATGATTTCAGAGGTTAGCCTGTAATGTCACAGTGAGGCTGTGATGTCAGAGGTGAAGCTATAATGCCACAGTGAGGCTGTCAAATCACTGTGAAGCTGTGATGTTACTATGAAGCTGTGACATCACAGAGAGGTTGTGATGTCACAATGAGGCTGTAAGTTCGGTGTGGAAGATGACATGTCAGTGGCAAGGGTGATGTCATCATGACGTTATGATGTAACATGTGAGTCTATGATGTAACAGGTTAGACTTTGAGGTCACAGTGAGGATGTGATATCTGTGGGAAGATTGATGTCACAATGAGGCAGTGATGAAACATGTGAGGCTATGGTGTCACTGTTTGTGATGTCAGAGGCCGTCACTGCTGAGGTTGGCATGTCACTGTGAGCCTGTGCTATCTGTGGTGAGGCTGTGTTCTCATGGGAAGGACAGGTAGGATGCCAGTTGTGATGCTGTGATGTCACAGTATGGCTGTGACTTCAGTGGTTAGTCTGTGATGTCAGAAGTGAGGCTGATGTCAGTGATGAGTCTGAGATGTCACAGTGACGCTAGGATGTTACTGGTGAGGCTGTGATGCTACAGCGAGATTGTGATGTCACTGTTGAGGCTGTCATGTGACCATGAGCCTGAGATGTCAGTGATATGGCTGTGGTGTCATAGCAAGGCTGGGCAGGCTGTCCATGATGTCACTGATGCTATACTTTCAGAGGTCAGCGTGTTATGGCACAGTGAGGCTGTGATGTGAGAAGTGAGGATGTGATGTCACAGTGAGGCTATGATGGCAAAAATGAGGTTGTAGTGCCACAGTGAGGTTGCGATACCACTGTGAAGCTGTGATGTCACTATGTGGCTGTGACATCACAGAAAGGTTGTGATGTCACAGTGAGGCAGTGAGGTCACACTGAAAGGTGTGATTTCAGCGGCTAGGCTGTTTTTTCCATGAGGCTATGATGCAACAGGTAAGTCTATGATGTAACAGGTTAGACTGTGAGGTCACAGTGACACTGTGAGGTCACTGTCAGGCTATTATATTTGTGGGAAGATTGATGTTACAATGAGGCAGTGATGTAACATGTGAGGCTGTGCTGTCACTCTTTATGATGTCAAAGGCTATGATGTCACTGCTGAGGCTGTCACATCACTGTGAGACTGTGCTATCTGTGGTGAGGCAGTGGTGTCATGGTAAATCTCAGTATTATACCAGGGTAGAGTCTGTGATATCACAGTGATGCTGTGAGGTCAATATGAGGCTGTGATGTCATATTGAGTCTATGATGTCACTGGTGAGGCTATGATGTCTGTGGTGAACCTATTACATGACGGTGACACTGGTGAGGCTGTGAGGAAAAAGGCTGTGGTGTCAATTGTGTGGCAGTGATGTCAGTGTTCTGACTAATGTCTGTGGCATCGCTGATGTCACAGGTTAGGCTGTGCTGTCACTGGTAAGGCTGTGATGTCACACTGAGGCCTTGATGTTACTGTGAGGGTTGTATGTCACTGTGGGCTGTCAGGTCACTGTGATGTGATAACATACTGGAATCTGTCATGTCACAATGAGGTTGTGATGTCAGAAATGAGGTTATAATACCACAGTGAGACTATGATATCACTGTGTAGCTGTGATGTCACTATGAGGCTGTGACATCACAGAGAAGTTTTGATGTCACAGTGAGGCTGTGTTGTTATTGGTGTGGCAGTGATGTCAGTGTTCTAATATCAGTGGCATCCCTCATGTAACAGGTGAGGATGTGCTGTCACTGGTGAGGCTGTGATGTTAAAGTGGGGCTGTGATGTCACTGGTAAGACTGATGCCACATTGAGGCTATGATCTCAGAGGTGAGCCTGTGATATCATAATGAGGCTGTGATGAAACTGTGAGGCTATAACGTCCAAGTGGATGCTGTGGTGTCACAGTTGGGCAATGATTTCAGAGGTGAGCTTGTGATATCACAGTGAGGCTGTCATGTCACAGTGAAGGTATAACCTCAGAAATGAGTCTGTGATGTCATAGTGAGGCTATGTTTTCACCAGCAATGCAAACATATCACAATGAGTCTCTGATGTAAGTGGAATGAGACTGTGACATCACAAGTGAGGATGTGATTTCAGTGGTTAGGCTGTGATATCAGAATGAGGCTGATGGGAGATTTGAGCATAGGATGTCACAGTGAGGCTGGCATGTCACTGGTGAGGCTGTGATGCCACCATGAGGCTTTGATGTCACCACGTGTCTGTGCTGTTGTCATGGTTTGAAATGTGTCCCCCACAGTCTCATGTGTTTGGCAAGGTCATGGCATCTTGAGAGGTGGAGCCTTGCTGGAGGAAGGGAGTTACAAGGAGTGGGCTCTGAGGTGGGTTAGTCCCACCCTACCTCTAGGAGAAGTCTGCCTTTGCTGCAAGCAGTCTGCAGCTCTCAGCTTCCAAGATGTCTGTGGTGACTTAGCCTCCTCCAGCTTTGGCCAGCCAGCCATGCCGCCTCTGCTTTGAGAGACTGTACCTTCCCTCTGGAACTGTAAGCTGAATAAACCTCCCTTAAGTTGATTGACTTTGGGTGCTCTCTCACAGGAATAGTTAAGAGTAACTGTTACAGGTGTCACCATGAGGCTGTGATGTTCCAGGGAGTTGGTGATGTCACGGTGGGGGCTGTGATGTCACAGTGAGACTGTGATGTCAATTGCAAGGTTGATGTCACAGTGAAGCTATGATGTCAATGGTGATGCTGTCATATCACATTGAGGCTATGATGTCACAGTGAGGCTATGTCAGAGGTGTTTATGTGATGTCACCATGAGGCTATCATGACAGTAGCAAGACAGATATCACAGTGAGTTTTTGATGTCACATTGAGGCTCTGATGGCACAGTGATGTTGTGATGTCACTGGAGAGTTTTGGATGGCAGTGAGGATATGATGTTAGTGGTGTGGCTGATGTCAAAATGAGGCTGTGTTATCACTGGTGAGGGTATGATTTCAGTGGTGAACATATTAGGTGACAGTGATACTGGTGAGGCTGTTATGTAACAGTGAGGCTGTGATGTCAGTGATAAGCGTGATGCCACAATGAGGGTATGATGGAACATGTAAGCCTCTGATGTCAGTGGGCAGGGTATGAGCTCACTATGAGGCAGTGAAGTTACCGTGAAGTTTTGATTTCACAGTGAGGTTGTAGTATAAGTGGTGATAGACTATGACATCATAGTTCAGCTGAGATTTCAGTGGTTACACTGTAATGTCAGAAGTGATGTTGATGTCAGTGATGAGGCTGAGATGTCACAGTGAGACTGGTATGTTGCTAGTGAGGCTGTGATGCCACAGCGAGGCTGTGGTGTCATGTTGAGGCTAGGCAGGATGTCCGTGGTGTCACTGATTCTATGATTTCAGAGGTTATTCTGTTATGTAACAATGAGGCTGTGATGTCAGAGATGAGGCTGTAATGTCACAGTGAGGCTTTGATGTCAGAGGTGAGGCAGTGATATCACAGTAAGGCTGTGATATTATTGTGAAGCTGTGATGTCATTATGAGGTTGTGATATCATAGAGAGGTTGTGATGCCACTGTGAGGCTTTGACGTAATGGTGTGGCTGTGGTGTCAGCATGAGACCATGATGTTACAGGGATTTGGTGATGTCACGGTGGAGGTCACAATGAGACTGTGATGTGAGTGGCAAGGCTGATGACACAGTGAGGCTGTGATGGCAGATAATGCCACAGTGAAGCTGAGATATCACTATGAAGCTATGATGACACTATTAAGCTGTGGGGTCACTGTGGAAGATGTGTTGTCAGTGGCAAGCCTGATTGCACCATGAGGCTATGATGTATCAGGTGAGTCTATGGTGTAACAGGTTAGACTGTGAGGTCACAGTGAATCTATGAGGTCACAGTGAATCTGTGATATCTGTGATAAGATTAGGTCACAATGAGGCAGTGATATAACATGTGAAGCTGTGGTGTCACTGTTTATGTTGTCAAAAGTTATGATGTCACTGCTGAGGCTGTCACGTCTGTAAGCGTGTGCTAACTGTGGTGAGGCTGTGTTGTCATGGTAAGTCTAGGTAGGATGTGATGTCACCATGAGGCTCTGATGTAACAGCAGTGATGTCACAACCAAGCTATGCTGGCACAGTGTGGCAGTGATGTCACGGTGAGGTTGTGAAGTCACAGTGAGGTTGTGATGTCAGTAATGACTGTGCTTTCACAGGGAGATATGCCATTTATGAGGCTGTATTGACACTGGTGATGCTCTGTCACAGTGAATTTATTGTGTCAAACTTGATGTCGCAGTGAGACTATGATATTAGAGGTGAAGCTTTATGTCACAGTGTTGCTTTGATGGCACAGTATGGCTGTGATATCACAATGAGTCTGTAATGTCACTGTGAGGTTTGGATGTCACGGGAAAATTGTAATGTCACAGTGATGTTGTGATGTCAATAGTGACACTGTGGTGTCCCAAGGAGGCTGTCACGTTTCTGTGAGCCTGTGAGGTCAATGGTGTGGCTGTGGTAACATAGTGAGTCTAGGTAAGATGTCGGTGATGAGGGTGTGATTTCACAATGTGGCTTTGTTTTCAGAGGTGAGCCTGTGATGCCATAGTGATATTGTGATAGATCAGTGAGGCTATATCATCAGAGTCAATGCTGTGATGTCACAGTTGGGTGATGGTTTCAGAGGTGAGCCTGTGATGTCATGGTGAGGCTGTCATGTCACAGTGAGGCTATAACCTCAGAGGTGAGGCTGTGATGTTAGTGGTGAGGCTGATATTCCAATGAGGCTATGATGTCACTGGTGAATGTGTGATGTCTCAATAAGGCTGGAATGTCAGTGGTGAGAAAGATGTCATAGTGAGTCTATGATATCACTGGTGAGGCTATGATGTCAGTGGTGAAACTATTACGTGACAGTGACACTGGTGAAACTGTGATGCCAAAGGCTGTGTTGTCACTGTGTGGCAGTGATGCCAGCATTCTAGCTAATGTCAGTGGCAATGATGAAGTCACAGGTGATGTGCAGTCACACTGAGGCTGTGATGTCACTGTGAAGGTTGTATGTCACTGTGGGCTGCCATGTCACATTGAGGAGGTATCACTCTCAAAGGGGTAATGTCACCATGAAGCTGTGAAGTCAGTGGCAAGACTGATGTCACAATGAGGCTAGGATGTATCAGGTGAGCCTGTGGTGTCAATAGGCTGGCTGAGGTTACTGTGAGGCTGTGATGTCACAGTGAGGCTCAGATTTCAAGGCTGATTCTATGAGATGTCAGTGAGGCTGTGAGGTCTGGGTGATGCTTGGATTTCACAGAGGTTAGGACATCAGTGGTGAGGCTGTGCAGTTGCAGTGAGTCTGTGATAACAGAGAGGCTGTGACATTGCTCCAAGGTGATGAAGTTACCATGAGGTGGTGATGTCACAGTGAGGGTGTGATATCAGAGATGATGACAGTGACATCACAGCCTCTTTGTGACATCACAGCCATACCATACCATCAAAGCATCACTGTGACATAAAGCTTCACTTCTGACATCATAGCCTCACTGTTACATCGCAGCTTCAGCTTAACAAAATAAAATCACTGTGATATTAGAGCTTCATCATTGAAAATACACCCTCACCAATGATATGGTCTCCTTGTGAAAGCACAGTCACTACTGACATCACAATCTCACTGTGACATAATAGCCACAGTAGGCCAGCACAGCCTCACTGTGACATCATAGCCTCACCACTGATAGGAGAGGCACACCATGATATTACAGCCTCACCAGTGACACCACAGCCTCAGGTGACATCAAAACCTCAGTGTGGCATCAGAGCCTCACATAATCAATGCGACATCTCAACCTCATCTCTCACATCAGTCTCAGTTCTGAAATCACAGCCTAACCACTGACCTCACAGCTGCACTGTGACATCACAGTCTCACTGTGACTTCACAGCCTCACTCTTACTTCACAGCCTCACTGTGACATAACAACCTCATGGAGACATCACAGCCACACTGTGACATCACAGCCTCACCTCAGATAGCAGAGGTTAACAGTGACATGACAGCCTCAGTAGTTACATCATAGCTTTTGACATAATAAACAGTGATGCCACAGCCTCACGTATTATATCACTCACTCACTGTAATATCAATCTTCCCACAGATATCACACAGCCTCACAGTGACATCACAGACTCACTGTGACATCACAACCTCATGGTGACATCACAGCTTCACCATTAGTATCCTACCTAGTCTTACTAGGACACCATAGCCTCACCACAAATAGCACAGGATCACAGTGACTTGATACCCTCAGCAGTGACATAAAGCCTTTGACATCATAAACAGTTACACCACAGCCTCACATGTTACATCACTGCCTCATTGTGACATTAATCTTCCCACAGATATCACAGCTTCACTGTGACCTCACAGATTCACTGTGACTTCAGAGACTAACCTGTTACATCATAGAATCACATGTTGCATCATAGTCTCATAGTGACATCAGCTTGTCACTGATATCACATTTCCACAGAGACCTCACACCCTCACTGTGACATCACAGCCATAGTGACAATATCAGCTGTGATATCAGCTTTCCCACTGACATTAGTCAAAACACATCACAGCCTCATAGACAACACAGCCTTAAACATCATAGCCTCACCAATGGCACTTTTATGTAATAGGTTCACCACTGACATCAGAGCCTCACCAGTGACATCATTGACTCACTATCACATCTTTCTCACTACTGATATCACAGCCTTATTGTTATATCACACCTTCACCAGTAACATCATAGCCTTATTGTGATGTTAGCTTCCCCACTAATATCACAGCCTCACTGTGCCATCCAAGCCTCTACAGTGACATAAAAACATCACTGTGTCATCAGAGCCTCACTGTGGCATGATAGACACACTGTGTCCTCACAGCCTCACTGTAACATTACAACCTAACAGTGGTGTCACAGCCTCACTGTGACATCCGTTATGCCCCTGACATAATATCTCAGGGTGAAGTCACATACACACCTCTGACATAGCCTCACTGTGACATCACAACCTCAATGTGACATCACAGTATCACCACTGATATCATATCCTCACTGTGACATCAGTCTTGCCACTGACATCACAGTCTCACTGTGACCTCACAACCTCCACCATGACATTACCATTTCCCTGTGACTCATGTCATGGAATCACCACAGCCACACGGTGACATCAAAGCCTCATAGTGGCATCACAGCCTCACCATTGACATGCCAGCATCACTGTGACATCATACCATCTTCACTCACACCAGCCTCATTTTGATATCAAAGCCTAAACACTGAAATCACAGCCAAACTGTGATGTCAGTCATCACCACTGATATCACAGCCTCACTGTGATACCACAACTTCAAGGTAACATCACAGACTCTCCTTGGACATCATAGCCTCAGTGTGATTGCACAGCCTCATCACTGACATAATAACCTCACTGTGAAATCCAAGCATCACCCCTGAAGTCACAGCCGCATTGACATCTTATAGAATCAGCATTGACATCAGAGTCTCACTGTGATATCACAGCCTCACAGTGAACTCACAGCCTGCCCACTGACAACACATGCTAATCTGTTATAGCATGTATTCATTGTGTCATCAGTCTTGCCACTGACATCAGAACCTCACTGTGACGTCCAAGCTTCCAGAGTGACATCACCTCATAGTGACATGGCAGCCCACAGTGACATATAACACTCCCTGTGAGAACAAATCACCAATGACATCACAACCTCACTGTGACATCACACCCTCACTGTGACATCACAGTCACAATGTGCCAGCACAGTCTCACTGTGACATCACAGCCTCACAAGTGACACCTCAGCCTCAAGTTGACATCATAAATTCATTGTGGCATCACAACCTCACCACTTATATCACATAGTCAATGTGACATCTCAGCCTTATTTCTCATATCAGTCTCACTTGTGAAATCACAGCCTAACCACTGAACTCCCAGCTACACTGTGACATTACTGCCTCACAGTGACATCACAACCAAACTGTGAAATCACAGCCTCAACACTGGTATCCTATCTAGCCTTTGTATGACACCACATCCTCACCACAGTTAGCACAATCTCACAGTTAGTTGACAGCCTCAGCAGTGACATCATAGCATTTGACATCAGAGAATGATCTGTAGCCACAAATGTTACATCACTGACTCATTGTGACATTTTTCTTCCCACAAATATCACAGCCTCAGAGTGACCTCACATTCTAACATTTTACATCATAGACTCACCTGTTACATTAGAGCAATATGGTAAAATCACACTTGCCACTGACATCATGTCTTCCACAGTGACCTCACAGCCTCTCATTGACATCCCAATCTCTCTGTGATGTCACAGCCTCACAGAGACATCACAGCCTCATAGCGATATCACAGCCTCACTGTGGCATTATAGCCTCATTTCTGACATCACAGTGTCACTGTGACATCACACCTTCGCCTCTAATATCACAGCCTCACTGTGACATAACAGGCTAACCTCTGTAATCATAAGCATCAGTGGTGACAGACATCCTGCTTATCTTCGCTATGACACCACAGCCTCATCACTGACATCTCACCTCATGGTCACATGACAGCCTCAACAGTGACACCACAGCCTCACTGTGGCATCACAGGCTCACCAGTAATATCCCAAACCCACTAGTGACATCTAAGCCTCATCACTGACATCAGCATCACTTCTGATATCACACACTAACCACTGACATCTCAGCCAATCATGATGCACAGCTATCACCACTGATATCACAGTCTCACAGTGACATCACAGCCTCTCCTCTGACATTACAGCCTCAGTGGGACTGCACAGCCTCATCCCTGATGTCCTAACCTCATTGTGAAATGTCAGCATCACCCCTGACGTCACAGCCTCACTGACATCTCATAGAATCAGCCCTGACATCAGGGCCTCATTGTGACATCACAGCCCCACAGTGACCTCACCACCTGCCAACTGACACCACAGGCTCACCTGTTACATCATAGGCTTATTGTTGACATCAGTCTTGGCAGTGACATTACAACCTCACTGTGACTTCACAGCTACCAGAGTGATATCACTTCATGGTGACATGACAGCCCACAGTGTCGTACAACCTTCACAGTGACATCACAGCTTCAGTATGACATCATGACCTCTACAGTGACAGCCCAGCCTCATCTGTGATATCAGCGTCACCACTGACATCAGTCAAAATACTGACATCACTGCCACACCAGTGACAACACAGACTTTGGCATCACAGCTTTAACAGAGTCACTGTCACTTAATAGGTTCAGCATCTTCAACATAGCCTCATAGTAACATCATAGACTCGCTGTGACATCTTTCTCACCACAGACATTCCAGCATTATTGTGACATGACAGCTTCACCAGTAACATCACAGCCTCATTGTGACATTAGCCTCACCACTAACATAGCAGCTTCACTGCCATCCAAATCCCTCCAGTAACATCACAACATCATTGTGTCCTTACAGCCTCATAGTGAAATCATAGCCACATTGTGTCCTCACATCCTCACTTTGACATTACAATCTGACAGTGCCATCACAGCATCACTGTAACATCAGCCTTGCCACTGACATAGTAGCCTCATGGTGACATCACATACACACCTCTGACATAGTCTCACTGTGACGTCACAGCCTCACCACTGAATAGAATAGGCTAACTGTAACATCAAATCCTCAGTGTGGGATCACACCCTAACCAGTGACATGTCAGCAAAGTCTTAGGGTGGCATCACAGCCTCACTGTGACATCCCATCCTTGATGTGACATCATGGCATCACCACTGACATCATAGCCTCATTGTGACATCAGCCTTGCCACCAACATCACAGTCTCACTATGACCTCACAGTTTCCACCGTGACATCCTCAACACTCTGAGACATCAAGGGCTCACTTTTTCACCACAGGCACACAGTGACATCAAATCCTCATGGTGGCATCACAGCCTAATCAGCGACATGCCATCTTCACTGTGACATCATACCCTCATCACTCACACCAGCCTCATTCTGATATCACAGCCTAACCACTGAAATTACAACCTCACTGGGTTGTTACAGCCTCACTGTGACATCACAGCCTCACTATGACATCACAGGGTCACCTCTGAAATCATTGCCCAACTGTGACATCACAGCATTGACTCAGACGTTATAGCCCCACTTTTTCATCACAGACTCACTATGATATCACAGGCTCAATTCTGAAATCATAGCCTCAATGAGACATCACACCCTCATCACTGACATTTTACCCAGTCTCACTATGTCACCACAGCCTCACCACTGATCTCATGGACACACTGAAACTTGACAACCTCCTTGTGACACCATGTCACTATTGACAATACAACTTCTATGTAACAACACAAATTCCCCAGTGACATCACAACCTCACAGTGACTTCACAACCTCACAGTGACATCACAGCCTCATTGTGACATCACAACCATACTGTGCCAAGAAGCATCACTGTGACTTAATAGCCGCACTGTGATATCACATTCTCAGTGTGACACAATAAACTCATTGTGACATTGGAGCCTCATCAGTGACAATGTAGCCTCAGCAATGACATAGTAGTCCTGTGAAAGCATAGTCACTACTGACATCACAACCTCACTGTGACATCACAACCTCACTGTGACATCAAAGACAAAATGTGCCAACACAGACTCACTGTGACATCACAGTCTCACCATTGATAGGACAGACTCACTGAGATATTACATCCTCAAAAGTGACACCACAGCTTCATTGTGACATCAAAATCTCGCTTTCACAACCTCACCAGTTATATCACATCGTTAATGAGACATCTCAGTCTTATTACTCACATCAATCTTACTTCTGAAATGACAGCCTAACCACTGACCTCACAGCTGCACTGTGACCTCACAACCTCACTGTGACATCACAGGCACACAGTGAAATCACAGTCTCACTACTGGTATCTGAGCTAGCCTTACTATAACACCACAGCCTTACCACAGTTAGTACAGGCTCAAAGTGACATGACAGCCTCAGCAGTGATATCATAGCCTTTGACAATATAAACAGTGACACATGTTACATCACTGCCTCACTGTGACATCTATCTTCCCACAGATATCACAGTCTCACAGTGAACTCACAGAATCACTGTGACCTCACATTCTAACCTAGTATATCACAGACTCACCTTATGGTGAAATCAGCCTTTTCACTGGCATCACATATTTCACAGTGACCTCACAGCCTCACTGTGACATCACAACCTCACCTCTGATATAGTTTCACTGTAACATCACAGTCTCAGTGTCAAAGCATCATTGTCTCGTAAACATTCACCTTTGACATCATAGCACCTCCTCTGACATCAAAGCCTCAGTGTGACTGCAGAGTCTCACCACTGATGTCCTAATCTCTCTGTGAAACCCAAGCATTACTCCTGATGTCACAACCTCACTGACATCTGATAGAATTAGCTCTGGCATCAGAGTGTCACTGTGACATCACAGCCTTATGGTGACCTCATAATATGCCAACTCATAACATAGGCTCACTTGTTATAGCATAGCCTCATTGTGACATCAGTTTTGCCACTGACATTACAGCCTCAATATGACATCACAACTTCCAAAGTGATATCACCTTATGGTGATATCATAGCACACAGTGATATACAACCTTCACAGTGATATTACATCCTCTGTGTGACATCAAGGCCTCATCAATGACATCACAGCCTCACCTATAACATTAGCAACGCTACTAACATTAGTGAAAACACTGATATCACTGCCAAAAGAGTGACAACACACAGCCTTTGACATCACAGCCTCACCCATGTCACTATCATGTAATGCGTTCACCACTGACATCATAGCCTCACCACTGACATCATAGAATCACTATGACATCTTTCTCACCACTCACATTCCAGTCATCTTGTGATATCACACCTTCACCAGTGACATCACAGCTTCATTGTGACATCGGCCTCACCACTAACTTCGCATCCTAACTGTGTCATCCAAACCTCTCCAGTGACATCACAACATCACTGTGTCCGCAGAGCCTCACTGTGACATCATAGACGCACTGGATACTCACAGCCTGACTGTGACATTACAACCTGACAGTGCCATCACAGCGACACTGTGACATCACAAACTCACTGTGTCACCAGCCTTGCCACTGATGAAACAGACTCATGGTGACATAACATACACACCTCTGATACAGTCTCACTGTGAAATCACAGAGTCAGTGTGACATCACAGTATCACCCCTGATATCATAGCCTTGCTGTGACATTAGCTTTGCCATTGACATCACAGTCTCACTGTGATCTTACAGCTTCCACTGTGACATAACCTATTCCCTGTGACATAACAGGCTCATGGTGGCATCACAGCCTCACTAGTGATATGCCAGCCTCATTAAGACATCATACCCTCATCACTCACATCAACCTCATTTTGATATCACAGGTTAACCACTGAAATCACATCCTCACACTGATGTCACAGTCAAGCTCCACTGATATCACAGCCTCATTGTGATATCATGGCATGACTGGTGACAACACAGTCTCACTGTGACATCACAGTCTCACCACTGAGGTTATAACCTCATTGTAACATGACCAGCTCACAATGACATCACAGGGTTACCTATGAAATCATTTTCCAACTGTGACATCACAGCATTGACTCTGATTATATACCCTCATTGTTCTATCACAGCCTCACTATGACATCACAGGCTCACCTCTGAAATCATAGCCTCCATGCGACATTACACCCTTATTACTGACATCCTACCTAGCCTGACTATGATGCCACAGATTCACCACTGACCTCCCAGGGTCACTGAAACCTGACAGCCTCCCTGTGACACCACAGTGTCACTATTGACATCACAATCTCACTATGACATCACAGTCATACTGTGCCATCAAATTATCACTGTGACATTAAGTTTCAATGTGCCATCAAAGCATCACTGTGACATTAAGCTTCACTGCTGACATAGCGTCACTGTGACATCAGAGGCTCACAGTGATCTCATTGCCTGCCCACTGACACCACAGGCTCATCTGTTATATCATAGCCTCATTGTGGCATCAGACTTACCACTGATATCACAGCCTCACTGTTACATCACAGCCTCACCAGTGACAGGACAGCCTCAAATGTGACATCAGCGTTGCCAGTGTCATTAGTCAGAACACTGAAATTATTGTCACATAAGTGACAATATGGCCTCACCATTTTCCTCATGTTCACTGAAACATGACAGGCTTTATGTGACACCACAGGATTGCTATTAACATCACAACCTCACTTTGACATCACAGCCTCATTATGACATCACAATCAAACCATGCCATTAAAGCATCTCTATCACATAAAGCTTTATCTCTGACTTCACAGCCTCACTGACATCACAGCCTCAGTTTCGCACAATAAACTCTCTGTGACATCAGAGATTCACCAGTGGCAATACAGCCTCACCAATGACATAGTCTCCCGGTGAAAGCACAGTCACTACTGACATCACAACCTCTCACAACCTCATCACTGATAAGACCGTGTCAACTGCCAAGGACAGCTATATATTCTGGGAGGAGTTAGCTTAAGAGAGCAACATATTCTATGGGCAGCTGCATTGGAGGGGTGGAACCAAAGCCCTTTGGAATTGAGATTATTTCAAGGAGAGGATCTCTTTTTGGACTTGGAGCTACAAGATTTGGGGTTTGTCCTGCTGGTTTTTGGACTTGTTATGGACCGATCTTTCCTGGATATGCCCCCATTCCTTCTTTTTGGAATGGAAATGTTTATTCTGTGTCATTGTATGTTGGAAGAATGTAACTTATATTTTGATTTTACAAGAGACTTTGGCCTTTGGACTTTTGGACTGTGTTGGGACTACTGATGTAGCCTATGAACACTTTTAGAGTTGGACTGAGTATGGTTTGCATAATGGGATGACAATAACCCTGTGGGGACCAAGGGTGGAATGTCATGGTTTGAAATGTGTCCTGTACAGTCTCATGTGTTTGGCAAGGTCATGACCTCTTCAGGTGGGGCCTTGCAGGAGGAAGGCAGCCACATGGGATAGGCCTTGAGATGGATTAGTCCCACCATACCTTCAGGAGATGTCTGCCTTTGCTGTAAGCAGTATGCAGCTCTCAGCTTCTGAGATATCTGCAGTGACTTAGCCTCATCCAGCTTTGGCCAGTCAGCCATGCTGCCTCCATTATGAGAAACTATACCTTCCCTTTGGGACCATAAGCTAAGTAAATCTCCATTTCTCCCTTAAGTTGATTGACTTTGAGTTTTCTCTTATAGCAATAGTTAAGAGTAACTGTTACATAGACTCAGTATGACATCTTTCTCACCACTGACATTCCAGTCTAATTGTGGAATCACATTGACCAGTGTCATCACAGCCTCATTGTGACATCTGCCTCACCACTAACATTACAGCCTCACTGTGCCATCCAAACCTCTTCAATGACATAAAAACATCACTGTGTCATCAGAGCCTGTCTGTGACATCATATCCACACTGTGCCTTCACAGCCTCATTGTGACATTACAACCTGACAGTGCTAGCACTGCTGTCTTGTGACATCACAAACTCACCGTGACATCAGCATTGCCACTGACATAACAGCCTCATCATTACATCATGTACACACTTCTGACATAGCCTCACTGTGATATCACAGCCTCAATGTGACATCACAGCATCACCACTGACATCATAGTCTCACTGTGACATCAACCTTGCCACCGACATCACAGTCTCTCTGTGACCTCACAGCCTCCACAGTGATGTCAACTCCCCATGACATCATAGGCTCATGGTGACACCAAAGGCTCACTGTGACATCACAGCCCCAACTATGAGGTTATAGCCTCTCTGTGACATCAGTGCTTCTTTATGACATTACAAGTTCACCTATAAAATCATGCCCAATGGTGACATTACAGCATTGACTCTGACTTATAGGTTCACTGTTTCATCGCAGCCTTACTATGACATCACAGGCTCACATATGAAATCATAGCCTCAATGCGATATCACACCCTCATCACTGACATCTTACCTAGCCTCACTATGGCACCACAGGCTCACCACTGACCTCAAAGGCTCACTGAAATATGAAAGCCTCCCTGTGATGGCACAGTGTTGCAATTAACATCACAACCTCACTGTGACATCACAACTTCCCCAGTGGCATTCCAACTTCACAGTGAAATCACAGACTGATTGTGACTTCACAGCCATATCTTGCCATCAAAGCATCACTGTGACTTAAGGCTTCACCTCTGACATCATAGACTCACAGTGACATCACAGCCTCAGTTTGACAAAATAAACTCACTGTGACATTTGAGCCTCACCAGTGACAATACAGCCTCATCAATGAAATAGTCTCTCTGTGAAAACATAGTCACTACTGACATCACAACCCTGCTGTGACATCACAACTTCTCTGAGAAATCACAGCCTCACCACTGATATGACAGGCTCACAGAGACATCACAGACTCCATGTGACATCATGGCCTCACCAGTAACATCACAACCTCGCTGTGACATCAGCATCACCAATGACATTAGTCAGAACACTGACATCACTCCCACACCAGTGACAACACAGCCTTTGACATCACATCCTCCCAAGTGTCATTGCCATGTAATAGGTTCACCATTTACATCAGAGCCTTACCACTGACATCATAGTCTCACCACTGACATCATAGACTCACTATGACATCTTTCTCACCACTCACATTCCAGCCTTATTGTGATATCACACCTTCGCCAGTGACATCACAGCCTCATTGTGACATATGCCTTACCACTAATATCACAGCCTCATTGTGCTATCAAAACCCCTCTAGTAACATCACAGCATCACTGTGTCTGCAGAGTCTCACTGTGACATCATAGCCACACTGGGTCCTCACAGACAGTGACATCACCACCTCACTGGGACATCACAACTCACTGTGACATCAGCCTTGCCACTGACATAATAGTCTCATGGTGACATACACACCTCTGACATAGCGTCACTGTGACATCACAGCCTCAATGTGACATCTCAGCATCACCACTGACTTCATGCCTCCCTGTGACATCAGCCTTGCCACTGACATCACATTCTCACTGTGACCTCACAGCCTCTACAATGACATCACCATCCCCTGTGATATCACGGGCTCATGGTGACACTACAGCCACACGGTGACATCACAAACTCACAGTGACATCAGAGCCTCACCAATGACATGCCAGCTTTTTTTTTAGAGGACTAAAGTAGAGTTTATTAGAGGAGAGGAAGGTTGGAACTCATGGACTCCAGACGTGGAGTGCCATGAGGGGCTAGGACCATGAGAACTCATGGTGCCTAGGCATGGAATCGAGGAACTCATGGAATGCATGAGAACAGGCACGGAACAGAACTCATGACACTCATGAGGAGCAAGCAAGGAGCTAGAAAGGGCACCAAAGATGGCTGCCAGGGCCATCTTTATACACCTAGACAAGCCCGGGAAACTGGCTTTTTCCCATTGGATTAGAAAATGGCTTTTTCCCATTGGGGCCCAACCAAGTTGCTCTTGGGCCCATGTGATCTAGAGGTCCAGTTGTTTGATAAGGAGAGCGCATCTCCATAACCCCTTCCTAGGGAAGTTGGCCATCTTATCTCTGGGAAGATTGGAGTCAGTTCCTTCAGGGTGATCCCACCAAAGGTCTTGCCTTTCTGAGGACTAAGTTAGGACTTGACTTTCCTAGTCCAGTTCCTTTTTTGTGTGTATCAGAGATCAGAGGACTGTGTGTGATAGATTGCAGGCCTTCATCGTTTCCGCCCTGGCATTCTTACATGCGACCTGGGATCCGAACTGAGGACCTTCTGCTTGCGAAACAGCATCTTAACCCCTGAGCCATCTCTCCATGCATCTCCAGTTCAGTTTCCAACTAGCGCTCTGGGTGCCCACAGGCGGAGCCTGGGCATGGCTCGGGGCTGGAATCTCAGCCCTGGGAAGAGGCGGGCCTTCAGGTGGGATGGGGCTTAGGCACAGGGGGTGGAGCGCGGCGAGGTGCGGAGGTTTGGTCATCCGCGGCCTCCATGCACAGCGGGCTCGACACCAGGCTGGGGGCTGCCGGGGTTGCGCACCGGCTCGGAGGGCGACGGCTATGGAGTTCGATGGCGAGGACGTAAGGCAGCTGCTGGGCAAGGTGCGTGCGGGGTGCGGGCAGGCGGGTGCCCGGCACAGGGCGGGCCTGGCCTGCGGGTCCCCCAACTTCTTCGGGGACAAACCTGAGCACGCGGACCCCAAGCGCCACAGCCAGGCCCGCCCTGAGCCCGCTGCCCTCCTCCTGCCACAGCTGCCACCCCCGCGGCATAGATGGAGGAACGCAGAGCGAGCAGGATGCACGGCCCGGCCTCGCCCTGCGCAGACGCTTGGGACCCCCGCACTCCGGAATGTCATGGTGTTTGGATGTTTGCTGAGGCTTCCTGCGCAGCAGACACGTGTCTGGGACTTGCGTGTGGCAACGTCTGCCCCGTGAGGGAGACCGCTTTTCCGAGCTTCCAGCCAACTTCCGTAAAGGATTCACCCGTGAATCAACACCAGCATGGCCGGTCCAGTGTATCTGCGTTCAGTCATCCCGTGCTGGACAGACTTAAGCACGTGGAAAGTAGCTTAAAAGTGGAAATCTGTATATTTCAGCATTACAGCTTTAGGTGGATTCTCATTCTCATGAGAACCCATGAGAGCGTGAGCCCTTGCAGGTCAAAGATGATGCCCAACATGCCAGTTTTACTGTGACATCATACTCTCATCACTCACACCAGCCTTATTCTGATATTACAGCCTAACCACTGAAATCACATCCTCACTGCGATGTCATAGTCATGCTCCATTGACATCTCAGCCTCACTGTGATATCACAGCATTCTAAGTGACGGCACTTCCTCCCTGTAATATCACAGCATTCCCTGTGAGGTTATAACCTCACTGTGACATGACAGCCTCACTATGACATCACAGGCTCACCTCTGAAATCATTGCCCAACTGTGACATCACAGCATTGACTCTGACCCGACAGCCTATGATAGTTAAACCTGGGTGTCAACTTGATATATATGATATTAACTAAGATGGGCTGACACAACAAGTGGAAAGGATCAACTGAGACCACTTGATAGGATTGTACCACCCTTGGTCCTATCATGACTTTCAAAGCTCTCATAGGATCCTCCCAGTACTGCTACATATAAAAGGAGAACAGATGCTGTAGGAGGAATGGACAATGATTGCACCACGGAGGCTCCCATCCCCCATACAGAGAGGCTCCTTGGACTCCTTCCTCCCGCTAAGCATACAAATCTCGCAAGATTACAAATCTCGCAAGATTATGTCTTCTCCAGAGCAAAGACAGTTGGTGCATTAAACTGCTTGACTGAGAGGACCAACTAAGACAGGACAACTTAGCAAAGGCTCACCTTGGGACTTATGGGACGTTGGGTGGGGTATATAAGCAGCCTAATATTTATAATATATGAGACTGCAAGTCTGAGAGCCTACAAGCCTGAGAGCCTGCTTTGCCACTTGCCTGACTCCCGGAGTCTATGCTGTTGACTCCACACCAGCTTATCCTGCCCCCAGGGGTCTCCATGCGCCCCCATTACACTGTTACACTGTTACATCTGGTGCCTCAATGTGGGGTTTCCATGGCGGCCCTTTCCTCCTCATGGCACCAGTGTGGAGTCCTGTGCTCTCTTTGACAGTTGTTCGGTAAGCTGGCCCTTTTGTGTTTAATATCTACCTTTGCAAGAGGCAAGCATGAAGGTCTCTTTCCCTTTCTCTGTGTTTGTCTGTCCAGCAATAGGGAGGTACACGGCATCTCCACATAAGAGTTGACTCCCCAGGAGACGGACCCAGGAGTGGTCTCCTGATTGACCCTCCTCCTCTGGAGACACTGTGTGAGCATACAGCCATGGCCTAGGAACCACAGAAGTTCCCCACTATACATTCCTTGTCTTGTCTGTTCCTCTTTAGTCTTGTCTATGTTCTTAAAAAATAAAAATAAAAAAAAAACCCACAGATGAAATCCTCACTCAGTGCCCAGGAGAAAAACACATTACATATGTCCTCCCCAAACCCCGGCTTGGTGCAGCTGGGTGAACTCTTGAGGCTCTTAAAGATTTTTACTGAATGCCAATTAGAACCTGTTAATATTTTTTCTGATAGTAAGTATGCAGTACAAGCTGTCCGGACCCTTTCATTTTCTTTGCTCAAGGACTGCATGAGCCCCTTACATGTCACCATGCAGTTGCTCCAGGATGTGTTGGAGCATAGGGCTCACCCTTGGTATATTTCTCATATAAGGTCACACACAAAACTTCCCAGGATCCTGGCTAAGGGAAATGATTTAACAGATACTATGATTATGACTATGGACTTAGAGCTTCATGAACAAGCTAGGGCACCATACCAACAATTTCACCTTACCCCTTGGAGATTAAACAAGCTTATTCCATAGCTTACAATGTCACAATGTAAACATTTAGTCAGGTCCTGTGTGACCTATGCCCCATTGGCTCCACTTGGCCCTCTCAATAAGGGAGGGGTAAATCCCACAGGTCTCTTGCTTAATGCAATTTGGCAAATGGATGTTACCCATCACTTCTCCTTTGGGAATCTAAAATATGTTCATGTCATAGTGGACACTTGTTCCTCCTTTGTGTACACAATATCTCTTACAGGAGAAAAAGCAGCCCATGCTATTAAAGCCCTAAAATCTGCCATGTTGGTTATGGATGTACCTATGACACTAAAGACTGACAATAGGCTTCCATATGCTTCCCAACAATTTGGCTCCTTTATAGCCTCATGGAAAATTAATCACACCTTTGTCATTCCCTATAACCCTCAGGGACAAACCATTGTGGAATGATCCAACAGAACCTTGAAGGGTCTTTTGGTAAAGGCCACATGCCCTGAATACAAACATGACCCACACTTGGCTCTGACAGAGACCCTATTTCACCTTAACTTCCTCACTTTTGATGATTCAGGACTAAGCCATGCTTATAAACACTGGGCTTTCCTGCTTCGCAATACCCCCCTCCCTCTTGTCTGATGGAGGGACCCTACCATGCTGCTATAGCAGGGACCTGCTCCCTTATTAATCTGGGGTTGAGGATAAGCTTGTGTCTTCCCTCAGGATTCCACTTCGCCAATATGGGTGCCAGCTCAAGATGTAAGACCAGCAACAGAGATTGGGAAGCCTTCCTGAGAACCAGATTCATAAAATGAGTAAATCTGTGTTCACTTTAATATATTTTTTTCATTTCTGTTGCATGCTGATTTTTTTTGCACACTGATTTTTTTGGCATGCCATTTTTGAATACAAGTATGCATACTTGAACAATAATTTTTAGCGACATCTAAGGCTTTAGCTACTTATGTTCTATATTGATCACAGTTGTTTCTCTATTAGATTGTGGGTTTTTTCATTGCTTTCTCACTTGATTTTAATTTTTAATGGATTGTAACTTATTATAGAAGGATCTGTTCTTTTATCAATTATATTGCTTATGTATTTCCTTCAGCATATCTCTCAGCAGCGCTCCATCAATAAGACCATGCTATAGGCACTTATGGCCCTTGAATATCCAAGCCATGGTGCCCCTAAGGATGTGGTTCGAGCTTGGATTGCAGAGATTTGTGAAGCCTTGGTCTAGTCTACTATCCACATGCCTTCCAGAGGTGAGGTCCAAGAGATCTGGTAGCCAATGACGGGTAAGATCCTGTGAGGCAGGATGACCTAAGACAATCCGTAATGCTGGACAGCCCTCTGAGGTGGGATCAACAAGGTCAGAGCAAAGAACTCCAGCTCCCACTCGCTATCAAAAATAAATAAAAAGGATGGTTATGTAGGAGGAATGAACAATGATTGCACCACAGAGGCTCCCTTCCCCCACACAGAGAGGCTCCCTGGACTCCTCTCTCCCGCTAAACATACCAATCTCACGAGACTACAAATCTCGTGAGACTACACCTTCTCCAGAGCACAGACAGTTGGTACCATTAAACCGCCTGGCTGAGAGGACCATTCCGGACAGGACAACTTAGCAAAGGCTCATGCTGGGACTTATGGGGTGTTGGGTGAGGTATATAGGCAGCCTGATATTTACAATATATGAGGCGCAAGCCTAAGAGCCTACGAGCCTGAGAGCCTGCTTTGTCACTCACCTGACTCCCAGAGTGTGCTTTTGATTCTGTGCCACCTTATCCCCATCCCAAGGGTCTACATGGGCCCCCATTACACTGTTACAAAATGCCTTCTTGCAGCTGTGCTAAGAATTGTTCTTCCTTCTGGCCACTCGGTTTCTTCGACCTTCTAGCCTTGGACTAGACTAAGACTATGGGAGTTCTCCAGCCGTTAGCCATCACACACTTGACTACTGAACTGAGCAGCTAGCTATTGGCAGCCATCATTGGAACTACCTCAGCGACTGGCAGCCATCGTTGGACTATTTCAGCTACTGGCAGCCTTTGCTGGACTATCTCGGCCATATTTGTAAGCCAACTCAATAAATTTCCTACATATATTTTACATATATATTCTGTGAATTCCGTGATTCTAGAGAACCCTAACTAATACATAGCCTCACTGCTTCATCACAGCCTCATTATTACATCACAGGGTCACCTCTGAAATTGTAGCCTCAATGTGTTATCATACGCTCATCACTGACATACTACCTAGCATTACTATGGAAACACAGCTTCACCACTGACCTCACAGATTCAATGAAACATGACAGCCTCCCTATGACACCACAGTATTGCTATTGACATCACAACCTCATTGTAAAATCAAAACTTCCCCAGTGACATCACAACCTCACAGTGACATCACAACCTCATTGTGGCATCACAGCCATACCGTGCCATCAAAGCATCACTGTGACATAAAGCTTCACCTCTGATATCATAGCCTCACTGTGACATCACAGCCTCAGTTTGACACAATAAACTCACTGACATTAGAGCCTCACCAGTGACAATAAAACCTCACCAATGACATAGTATCCCTGTGAAAGCAAAGTCACTACTGATATCACAAACCTCACTGTGACATCACAGATACACTGCGCCAATCAAGCCTCACTGTGGCATCACAGCTTCACCAGTTATATCACATCATCAATGCGACATCTCAACCTCATATCTCACATCATTCTCACTTCTGAAATCACAGCCTAATCATTGACCTCATAGCTGCACTGTGACATCAGAGCCTCACATTGACATCACAGCCTCACTGTGACATCACAGACTCAGCTCTGAAATCATTGCCCAACAGTGACATCACAGCCTCAACTCGCATGTTATAGCCTGACTGTTTCTTCACAGCCTCATTATGACATCACAGGCTCACCTCTGAAATCATAGCCTCAATGGGACATCACACCCTCATCACTGACATCTTACCTGGCTTCATGATGGCACCAGAGCCTCACCAATGACTTCACAGACTCACTGAAACAAGGCAGCCACCCTGAGACACCAAAGTGTCGCTACTGATATTACAAACTCACTGTGACATCACAACTTCCTTAGTGACATCAAAAGCTCACATGACAGCCCACAGTGACATACAATCCTCAAAGTGACATCACAGCCTCAGTGTGACATTAAGGCCTCGCCAATAACAGCACAGCCTCACCTGTGACATTAGCAATGCCACTGACATTAGTCAGAACCCTGACATCACTGCCACAGCAGTGACAATACAGCCTTTCATATCACAGCCTCACCAATGTCACTGTCATGTAATAGTTTCACCACTGATATCATAGCCTCACTAGTGACATCATAGACTCACTATGACATCTTTCTCATCACTGAGATCCCAGCCTTATTGTGATATCACACCATCACTAGTGACATCGCAGCCTCATGGCAACATTAGCCTTGCCACATACATAGTAGGCTCATGGTGACTTCATAAGTGTCATCCAAGTGTCACTATGACATAATAGCCACACTGTGTCCTCACAGCCTCACTGTGACATTACAATATGACAGTGACATCACAGCCTCACTGTGACATCACAGTCTCACTGTGACATCACCCTTGCCACAGATATAATAAGCTCATGGTGAGATTAAATACACAACTCTGACATAGCCTCAATATGACATCACAGAATCACCACTGACATCACAGCTTCACTGTGACATCAGCCTTGCCACTGACATTACAGACTCACTGTGACCTCACAGCCTCACTATGACATCACATTCTCACCTCTGAAATCATTGCCCAATTGTGACATCACAGCATAGACTCTGACATTAGAATCTCACTTTTTCATCACAATCTCACTATGACATCACAGGCTCACCACTGAAATAATAGTCTCTGTGCAACATCACACCCTCATCACTGACATCCTATCTATCCTGACTATGTCATCACAGCCTCAGCACTGACCTCACAGGCTCACTGAAACATGACAGCCTACCTGTGACACGACAGTGTCACTATTGGCATCACAACTTCATTGTGACATCATAAGGATCCCAGTCACATCACAACCTCTCTGTGACATGATAGCCTCACTATGACATTAAAGGCTCACCTCTGAAATCATTCCCTGACTCTGATATCACAGCATTAACTCTGACATTATAGCCTCACTGTTTCATCACAGCCTCAGTATGATATCACAGGCTTATCTCTGAAATCATAGCCTCAATGCATCATCACACCCTCATCACTGATATCCTCACTTCTGAAATTATCATCAGCAACATCCCACTGTGACATCTCAGCCTCATCACTGACCTCACAGCTGCATTGTGACATCACAGCTTCACTGTGATATCACAATTTCTCTATCAAATCACAGCCTCATGGTGACATCACAGTCACATTGTGACTACAGCCTCACCATTGGTATCATAAATAGTCTTACTAGGACCCAACAGGCTCACCACAGTTAGCTCAGGCTCACACTGATGTGACAGCCTCAACAGTGACATTATAGCCTTCAACATCATAAACAGTGATACCACAGCCTCACTGTGACCTCACAGTCTAAACTGTTACATCATAGACTCACCTGTTATGTCATAGCCTCATGGTGAAATCAGCCTTGTCACTGACATCACATCCTCCACAGTGCCCTCACAGCCTCGCTGTAACATCACAACCTCTCTGTGATGTTACAGCCTCATAGTGAAATCAGATCCTCATAGTTATCTCACAACCTCGCTCTGGCATTAGAGGCTCATTTTTGACATCACAGTTTCACTGTAACTTAACAGGCTAAACTCTGAGATTACAACATCGGTGACACCACAGACCCCCTGCCTATCCTCATTGTGACACCACAGCCTCATCACTGACATCTCAGGCTCATGGTCACTTGACAGCCCTAACAGTGACACAACAGCCTCGCTGTGGCATCACAGCCTCATCAGCAACATTCCAGCCTCACTGTGACATCTCAGCCTCATCACTGACATCAACTTCACCTCTCACATCACAGCCCAGCCACTGAAATTTCAGCCAAACTGTGATTTCCATAGTTGATTACCACAGCCTCACAATGACATCATAGCTTCTCCTCTTATGTCAGAGCTTCAGTGTGAACTCACAACCTCACCACTGACATCCTAAACTCACTGTGAAATACAGGCATCATTCCTGACATTATAGATTCACTGACATCTCATAGACATCAGCCTTCCCACTGATATTACTTTCTCACTGTTACATCACAGCCTCCATCATGACATCACCAACTCCCTGTGACATCATGGGCTCATGGTGTTGCCACAGCCTCACAGTGACCTTATAGCCTCACTGTGATCTCACAATCTAACCTGTTACATCATAGACTCACTTGTTAAACCAAGGCCTCATGGTGAAATCAGCCATGCTGCTGACATCACATCTTCCACAGTGACCTCACAGCCTCACTGTGACATGACCTCTTTGTGATGTCACATCCCCATAGTGATATCACAGACTCACAGTAATACCACAGCATCTCCTATGATATAACAGCCTCAATGTTACTGCACAGCCTCACCACTGACGTCCTAAGCTTACTGTGATATCCAAATTCAAACCTGATGTCACAGCCTCACTGACACCTCATAGAAACAGCCCTGACATCAGAGCCTCATCACAGCCTCACAGTTATCTCAAAACATGCCCACTGACACCACAGGCTTCCTGTGACATCACAGTTCCCAGAGTGACATCACAGTTCCCAGAGTGACATCACCTTATGGTGGGTGACATGACAGCCCACAGTGGCATACAACCTTCACAATGACATCAAAGCACATTGTTTATCACAGCCACATGAGTGAGAGCACAGCCTCACCTGTGACATCAGCATTGACACTGACATTAGTCAGAATAGTGATATCACTCCCATACCAGTGACAACGCAGCCTTTGACATCACAGCCTCACCAGTATCACTGTCACATAATAGGGTCACCTCTGACATCATAGCCTCACCAGTGACATCATAGAGTCACTATGACATCTTTCTCAGCACTGATATTCCAGCATTATTGTGATATTACAGTCTCACTAGTGACATCAGAGCTTCATTGTGACAGCAGCCTCACAACTAACATCACAGTCTCACTCTGCCATCAAAACCTCTCCAGTAACATCACAACATCGCTGTGTCATCAGATCATCAATGTCTCATCATAGCCACATTGTGTACTCACAATCTCACTGTGACATTACAATCTGACAGTGACATTACAGTCTCACTGTGACATCACAAACTAACTGTGACATCAGCCTTGAAACTAACATACTAGTCTCAGGGTAATGTCACATACATTCCTCTAGTATAGCCTCACTGTAACATCACAGCCTCAATGTGACATTACAACCTCACCACTGGTATCCTACCTAGGCTCATCATGACACCACAGTCTCACCACAGATAGCACAGGTTCACAGTGACGTGACAACCTCAGCAGTGACATCATAGCCTTTGACATCATAAACAGTAACACCACTACCTCACATGTTACATCACTGCCTCATTGTGACATCAATCTTCCCACAGATATCACAGTCTCAAAGTGACCCCACAGCGTCACTGTGAACTCACAGTGTTAGATGTTCCATCATAGACTCACCTGTTTCATCATAGCCTCATAGTGAAATCAGCATTTCCACTGACATCACATCTTCCACAGTGACCTCTTAGCCTCACTGTGACCTCAAAACTTCTCTGTGATGTCCCAGCTTCATTGTGATATCAAAGCTTCACAGTGATATCCCAGACTCACTATGGAATTATAGCCTCATTTATGACATTACAGATTCACTGTGACATCACTGCCTCAACTCTGACATCATAGCATCAGTGACACCACAGACATCCTGCCTAGCCTCGATATCACACCACAGCCTCATCGCTGACATCTCAGGTTCATGGTCACACGATAGCCTTAACAGTGACACCACAGCCTTGCTGTGGCATCACAGCCTCACCATTAACATTGCAGGCTAACTGTGACATCTCAGACTCATCAATGACATTATCCTCACTTCTGACATCACAGCCTAACCTCTCAAATCTTAGCCAAACTGTGATGTCGTATTCTATCCCCACTGATATCACAGCCTCACTGTGATATCACAATCTCACAGTAAAGTCACAGACACACAATAATATCTCATCCTTTCCTCCGACATCACAGCCTCAGTGAGACATCACAGCCTCACCACTGACATCCTAACATCACTCTGAAATCCAAGCATCAACCCTGATGTCAGAGCCTCACTGACATCTCAAAGAATCAGCCCAGACTTCAGAGTCTCATTTCGACATCACAGCCTAACAGTCATCTCACAACCTGCCCACAGACACAACAGTCTCACCTGTTATATCAGTCTTGTAGCTACAGGGTATCCTCACAGCCTCACTGTGACATTATAACCTGACTGTGCCATCACAGCCTTATTGTGACATCAAAAATCACTGTGACATCAGTCTTGCCACTGACATAATAGTCTCCTGGTAACATCACATACACACTTCTGACATAGTCTCACTGTGATATCACAGCCTCAGTGTGACATCATAGCATCACTTTCACATCAGCCTTACCACTCACATCACAGTTTCACTGTGACCTCATAGCCTCCACTGTGATATCACCAAATCCCTGTGACATCACAGGCTCACATTGACACCATATACACATGGTGACATGAAAGAATCATGGTGGCATCACATCCTCACCCATGACATGCGAACCTCACTGTGACATCATACCATCGTCACTCAAACCAGCATCATTCTGATATCACAGCCTCACTACTGAAATCACACCCTCACTGTGATGTCAAAGTCTCGCTCCACTGATATCACAGCCTCACTGTAATATCACGGCATAACTGGTGACAACACAGTTTCACTGTGACATCACAAGCTCACCTCTGAAATCATAGCCTCAATGCGACATCACACCTTCATCACTGAAATTCTACCTAGCCTCACTATGACACCACAGCCTCACCACTGAAACCTCACAGGCTCACTGAAACCTGACAGCATCCCCTTGAATCCACAGTGTCGATATTGACATAACAACCTCACTGTGACATCACAACTTCCCCAGTGACAGCACAACTTCACAGTGACATCACAGCCTCATTGTGACATCACAGCCATACCATGCCATTAAACTCTCACTGTGACATAAAGCTTCATTCTGATCATAGCCTCTCTGTGATATCACAGTCTGTTTGTCACTATAGACTCACTGTGACATTAGAACCTCACCAATGACAATACAGCCTCACCAATGATATAGTCTCCCTGTGGTAGCACAGTCGCTACGAATATCACAATCTCACTGTGAAATCACAACCTCACTGTGACATCAAAGCCACATTCTGCCAGCACAACCTGACTGACATCCCAACCTCAGCACTTATAGGACAGGCTCGCTGTGATAATAAAGCCTCATCAGTGACACCACAGCCTCACTGTGGCATCATAACCTCCCTGTGGCATCACAGCCTCATCAGTGACACCACAGCCTCACTGTGGCATCATAACCTCCCTGTGGCATCACAGCCTCACCAGTTATATTACATCTTCTATGTGACACTTCAGCCTCATCTCTGACATCATTGAAATCACAGCCTAAATACTGACCTCACAGCTGCACTGTCACATCACAACAAAGCATCAACCCTGCCATCATAGCCTCACTGACATCGCATATCATCAGCCCTGACATCAGAGCCTCACTGTGACATCACAGCTTCGCAGTGACCTCACAGCCTACCCACTGACACCACAAGCTTACCTGTTATATCATAGTCTCATTGAGACATCAGTTTTGCCAATGATATCACAGCATCACTGTGACACCAGTTTCAAGAACGATATCTCCCCAAGGTGACATGAAAGCCCACACTGACATTTATCCTCACAGTCACATCATAGCTTCACAGACACATCACAGCCTCACCAGTGACAGCACAGGCTCACTTGTGACATCAGTCTCACCACAGACATTAGTCAGAACACTGACATCATTGCCACACTAGTGACAGCACAGCCTTTGACCTCACAGCCTCAACAGTGTCACTGTCATGTGATAGGTTCACCAATGACATCATAGGTTCAGTAGTGACATCATAGACTCACTATGGCATCTTTCTCACCACTGACATTGCAGTCTTATTGTGCATCACATCTTCACCAGTGACATCACAGCCTCATTGTGACATTAGTCTCACCACTAACATTGCAGCCTCCCTGTGCCATTGAAACCCCTACAGTGACATTACAACATCACTGTGTCATGACATTCTTACTGTGACATCATAGCCACACTGTGACATTACATCCTGACAGTGTCATCACAGGCTCACCATGACATCACAAACTCACATGTGTGATAATTAAGTCTGGGTGTCAATGTCACACATCTGGTATTAACTAAGATGGGCTGAGACCACCTCTGGAAAAGGATCAACTGAGACCACGTGATAGGATTGTACCCACCCTAGACCCTATCAGAACCTCCCAAGCTCTCATAGGATCCTCCCAGTACTGCATCATATAAAAAGGACCCAACAAATGGAACAGATGCCTTATTTCAGCTGTGCTAGAAATCACTCTTCCTTCTGGCCACCCATTTATTCGATTCTTTAGCCTTCCAATTGACCACATCATTGTTGGCTAGACTGAAGACTCTAGGAATTCTCCAGCATGCAGCCATCACCCACTTAACTACCGAACTGAACAGCTACCAGCAGCAATTGTTGGATTACCTCGGCTACTGGCAACCATCGTTTGACTATCTTGGCCATACAGTAAGCAGACTTAATACATTCCCTATATTATATTCATTGTGTCGATTCTGCATCTCTAGAGAACATAACTAATGACACCAGCCTTGCCACTGATATAATAGCTTCATGGTGACATCACATATACTCCTCTGACATAGCCTCACTGTGACATCACAGCCTCAATGTGACATCATAGGATCATCATTGACATCATAGCCTCACTGTGACATCATTCCTACCACTGACGTCACAGTCTCATTGTGACCTCGCAGATGACCAACTCCCTGGGACATCACAGGCTCATGGTGACACCACAGACACATGGTGACATCAAAGCCTGACAGTGGCATCACAGCCTCACCAGTGACATGCCGGCCTCACTGTGACATCATACCCTCATGACTCACAACAGTCCCATTCAGCCTAACCACTGAAATCACATCCTTACTGTAATGTCAAAGTCTCACTCCACTGACATTATAGCCTCATTGTGATATCACAGCATTACAAGTGACAATACAGCCTCACTGTGACATCACAGTATCACCTCTGAGGTTATATACTCACTGAGACATGACAGCCCTGTTATGACATCACAAGCTCACCTCTGAAATCATTGCCCAACTGGGATATTACAGCATTGACTCTCACATTATACCCTCACTGTTTCATCACAGCCTCATTATGACATTACAAGCTCACCTCTGAAATCATAGCCACAATGCGACATCACACCCTCATCACTGACATCCTACCTAGCCTCACTATGACACCACAGCCTCACTACTAACCTTAGAGTCTCACTGAAACATGACAGTCTCCCTGTGACACCACAGTGTCGCTACTGATATTACAACCTCACTGTTACATCACAACTTCTCCAGTGACATCACAACCTCACAATGACATCACAGACATACTGTGCCATCAAAGTATCACTGTCATGTAAACATTCATGTCTGACATCATAGCCTCACCATGACATCACTGCCTCAGTTTGACATAATAAACCCACTGTGACATTAGAGCCTCACCAGTGACAATACAGCCTCAACAATGACATAATCTCCCTGTGAGAGCACAGTCACTATTGCAATCACAACCTCACTGTGACATCACAGCCACATTATGCTGGTACAGCCTCACTGTAATATCAAAATCTCACAAGCTAACCTCTGAAATCATTGCCCAACTGGAATATTACAGCATTGACTCTCACATTATACCCTCACTGTTTCATCGCAGCCTCATTATGCATCACAAGCTCACCTCTACCCTTTGCACATTCAAGCCTTTAAGGATGCAAACACAGCTCTCCTCTGTCAAGCCAACCACTCCATTGCTTTATTTCAGCTTTATCAAAGTCCTTGTTCCCTTCATCACAAATTGGGCCCAAACAATCTCTCTTGGCAATTGGCCCACTAAACTGTGAAGAATGGTATTTGTAAATCCACAAAGTGAAAATTCTCAAGGATTTCCATCTTTGTCTAGCAGAACAATTCAAAAGCCACAAAATCCACATAGTCAGCTTTATCAGCAAAACCTCACTCCCAGTACCAAATTCTGTTGCAGTCAGTCTGCATGGTTGCTGATAAATGACCATCACACAGCTTAAGGGAACAAGGAGTTTACTTTCTTACGATAGTCTGGTTACAGTTCTAAGTCCAACTTTACAGGAAAGCATGCACCAACACCAAGACCAAGGGAAGTGACCATACCATCACTGCATAACAGCTGAGAGATGGACAATCCTTACTTACCAGACCAGCATATCTGGCCAAGTGAACAGAAGGGTGTCAACTCTCTCAACCAGGTATTTGTGATTTATTCAGGGCCTAATCCGACCCACCATGGGCTGGGTCTTCCCCATCAGATAGACAATCTCCTTCAGGTTTTCTCTGGGTTTAAAAAAACCATCAACTCTCTACAACTGTGCCCAGAGCTCAAACCCTTAACAGTCAACTTGACACCTGTGCTTAAGTATGAATATACCAAAGTGAGGCTGTGATATCATTTTGAAGCTGTAGTGTTCCTATGAGGATGTGACATCACAAAGAGGTTGTGATGTCACAGTCAGGCTGTGAGGTCAATGTGGAACATGTGATGTCAGTGGCAAGGCTTTTTTTCCATGAGTGTATGATGTAATAGGTTAGAATATGAGATCTTTGAAGCTGTGAGGTCACTGTGAGGCTGTGATAGCTGTGGGAAGATGGATGTCACAATGAGACACATATAACATGTGAGACTGTGGTGTCAGTGTTTATGGTGTGAAAGATTATGTTGTCACTGCTGAGGTTGCCATGTCACTGTAAGCCTGGCTATCCATGGAGAGGCTGTGGTGTCTTAGTAAAGCTAGTTAGCATAACAGTGGTGAGGCTGTGAAGCACAGTGAAGCTGTGATGTCAGAGTGAGGTCAGTGGTTAGGCTATTTCAGAAACATGACTGATGTGAGAGATGAGGCTGAGATGTCACATTGATGATATGATTTAACTGTTGAGAATGTGATGCCCCAGTGAGATTATGATGTAACCATGAGGCTGTGTTGTCAATGGTAAGGTTATAGTATAACGGTGAGCATGTCTGCTGCTATTGGAGAAATGAGTATCAATGAAGGAAAACCTAGTGACTTACAATAGGATGGTGGAAGATGTGAAAACCACCATATGGCAAGTTCATGGTTTGAAAACTCAAATTCCTTCAGAGGCCAAAAACCCAAACTAAAGTCATTTCTAGCCCTTTGGATGTTTGGCTGCCCAAAAGTTTTTCCAGCATCAGCCCATAAAATTTGGTACAGCTGTACCTCGAGTGCGCTAAGCTACATTTTGAACTCGCTTCAGGGTCTGGCAGTGTTCCCCAGGTGGTACTGGTTTTGATGAACAGTTTGAGGGGTTCATGGAAAGCAGCAAAAGCTTCGCACCAAATGGCATAGAGTTCCTGCGAGGGAAGATGAAGCTTATAGCTGCAGAGGTGAACCCAGATTGTTGGAGATGCCAGAACCATGGGATGTATGCTGAGGACTGTTGTGAGTGGAGATTCAGCCTGTTTCAAAGGAGGTCTGCTTTTCCAACTTTGAGCTGCAAACAGGGACTGGGAATTCCTGAAATCTTTGAGCAACCATGATTACATGATGAACAACAGAAGATGGACATTGAAATACAGGATGCAGTAATTTGCTGGACCTGGATCTTAATATTAATGTTTTCTTATTGTATCAAGATCCTTTTGTTTTAATGTTTTGTTTTAAATATTTAACTTATTCTGTTTTAATACTCTTTTAAAGTTAAAAAACTTTGAAGTTTTAAAATGTTGGAAGTGAAGTTTTAATGAGAACACTTCAAATTTGTTCATGGAATGAATGTATTTGTATTTTTTAACATCTGTGGGGACAAGGAAAGGTTACAGTTTAAAAGTGCTATTGTTTTTGTGTCAAGTTGACAAGGAATGGAGTGTCATAGTTAAGCACAGGTGTCAACTTGACTATTGAGGGTTTTTGCTCTAGGCACAGCTGTAGAAAGTTGATAATTGTCCATCTCTCAGCCATTATGCAGTGATGATGTAGCCAGTTCCCTTGTTCTTGGTGCATGCTCTCCCATCAAGCTGGACTGAGAATTGTAACCAGACTATCATAAGAAAGTAAACTCCTTGTTCCCGTAAGCTGTGTGATGGTCATTTATCAGAAATCATGCAGGGTGACTGCAACAGACATTATAGCCTCATTTTTGACATCACAGCCTCACCGTGACATCACAAACTCACCATGATACAACAAGCTAACCTCTGAAATCATAGCATCAGTGATACCCTGGACATCCTGCCTAGCCTTGCTATCACACTACAGCCTCATCACTGACATTTCAGGCCTCAACAGTGACAACACAGTCTTGCTGTGGCATCCCAGCCTCACCAGTAACATCCCAGACTCACTGTGACATCTCAGCCTCATCACTGACATCATCCTCACTTCTGATATCACAGCCTAAGCACTGAAATCTCAGCCAATATCATAGTCTATCACCAGTGATATTACAGCCTCACTGTGATATCTCAAAATCATAGTAACATCATAGCCTCACAGTGACATCACAGCTGCTCCTGTGACATCACAGCCTCAGTGTGACTGCATAGCCTCACCACTAATGTCCTAACCTTACTATGAAATCCAAGCATAACCCCTGACATCACAGCCTCACTTACATCTCATAGAATCATCCCTGACATCAGAGCCTCATTGTGACATCACAGCTTCACAGTGACCTCACAACCTGCCAACTAACACCACCGGCTCAACTGTTACATCATAGCCTCATTGTGACATCAGTCTTACCACTGATATCACAGCCTCACTGTGACAGCACAGCTTCAAGAGTGATATCACCTCATGTTGATGTGACAGTCCATAGTAACATCTGACCTTCATAGTAACATCACAGCTTCAGCGTGACATCACAGCCTCACCAGTCACAGCACAGCCTCACCTGTGACATCAGCATTACCTCAAACCTTACAACACTGATATCCCTGCCACATCAGTGACAACACAGTATTTATCAGAGTGGGTGTCTGGTCTACACCGAAGGTGGCAGCACCCCACGTTGGAGTGCCAGAGTGTCAGTCATTATCAGAATTAATCAGACAAATCATTCCATAAACTAAGAACGGCCATGCACCACCACTCACAGAATTGAAAAAGAACTATCAATCTCTCAATCCCGACCTGGGGGCATGGCCCAGGGAAGTAACAAACCCCTAAATTCACTCACTGAGCACAGGACGTTTAGATCCAAAGCACCTCTGCATATGTTCTGCACTAGGTCTTTCCTTGGACGTTGGTTACCCTTTTAGGAGTTGTTTTCACTTTCACCTTGGTTCTGGTCATTGCTTTTTATTTTCTGAGCTCTTTTGCCTTGTCTGCTTGCCTTCTAGGCATCTCTGCTCCATTAGGTGACATTTTAGCCTCATACTGATATCAGTCTCACTTCTGAAATCACAGCCTAAAAACACTGAAATCACAGCTGAACTGTGATATCATAGTCTATCACCACTGATATCACAGCCTCACTGATATCACAGCTTCCAGAGTGATATCACCTCATGGCTACATGACAGCCCACAGTGACAGTGACATACAACCCTCATGTCACATAATAGATTCACCACAGACTTGATAGCTTCCCAGTGACATCATAGACTCACTATGACATATGTAATATAACTGATGATCTCTATGATGATGTGATATAACTGATGAGGCTGTGATGCCACCATGAGATTATGATGTTAGAATGAGACTATGGTGTCACTGGTGACGCTATAATATCAAAGTGAGCCTGTTATATTCTTGGTGAAGCTGTGATGTCATAGTGAGGCTATATCAGAGATGTATATGTGATGCCACCATGAATCTATTATGTCAGTGACAAGGCTGATGTCATAATGAGTTTGTTATCTCATAGTGAGGCTGTGATATCACTGTCAGGTTGTAATGTTACACTGAGGATATGAGGATACAGTGTGGCTATGATATCACAGTGAGGCTCTGATGATACAGTGATGTTGTGATGTCACTGGAGAGGTCTGGATGACACAGTGAGGCTGTAGTGTTAGTGGTGAGGCTGATGTCACAAAGAGGGTGTGATGTCACTGGTGAAGGTGTGATGTCACAATAAAGCAAGAACGTCAGTGGTGAGAAAGATGTCTTGGTGAGTCTATGATTTCAGTGTTGAACCTATTACATGACAGTGATGTCACTGCTTAGGCTGTCACATTAATGTGAGTCTGTGTTATCTCTGGAGAGGATGTGATGTCATAATGTGGTTGTGATGTCACCATGAAGCTATGATGTGAGAGTGAGGCTGTGATGTCACAGTGAGACTTTGAGGTCACAGTGCATCTGTGAGGTCAATAGTTAGGCTGTGATTTCAGCAGTGAGACTGCTGTGAGAGATGAGGTTGAGGTATCGCATTGACAATGTGACATAACTGGAGAGGCTGTGAGGTTATGATGGCACCATGAGGCTGTGGTGTCACTGGTGAAGCTGTAATATCACAGTGAGCCGATACTATCAGTGGAGAGGCTTTGATGTCATAGAGAGGCTGTGCTGGTACAGTGTGGCTGTGATGTCACATGAGGCTGTGATGTCACAATGAGACTGTTATGTCACTGGTGAAGCTGTGATATCAGTGTTCTGACTAATGTCAGTGGCGACGCTGATGTCACAGGTGAAGCTGTGCTTTCACTGGTGAGGCCATAATGTCACACTGAGGCTATGATGTCACTGTAAAGGTTGTATGTCACTGTGGGCTGTAATTTCACCATGAGGTGATATCACTCTGAAAGCTGTGATGTCACAGTGAGACTGTGATGCCAGTGGTAAGGCTGATGTCACAATGAGGCTACGATGTAACAGGTTAGCCTGTGGTGTCAGTGGGCAGGTCGTGAGGCTGTGATGTTGTATTGAGGCTCTGATGTCAGGTTTGATTCTATGAGTTGTAAGTGAGTTTGTGCAGTCACACTGAGGTGGTGATGTCAGAAGAGAGAATATGATGGCACTGTGAGGCTGTGCTGTTATCCTGAGGTTGTGATATCACAATGAGGCTGTGATATCAGTGATGATATACTATAAAATCACAGTTCTGTTGAGATTTCATTGTTTAGGCTGTGATGTCAAAAGTGGGACTGATATCAGTGTTTAGGCTGGCATGTCACAGTAAGGCTGGGATGTTACTGGCAAGGCAGTGGTGTCATTGTTGAGGCTGTCATGTGACCATGAGCCTGAGATGTCAGTGATGAGGCTGTGGTGTCATAGCGATGCCAGGCAGGATGTCCGTGGTATCACTTACATCATGATTTCATAGTTTAGCCTCTTTTGTCACAGAGAGGCTGAAATGTCACAGTGAGGATGTGATACCATTGTGAAGCCGTGATGTTACCATGAGGCTGTGACATCACAGAAAGGTTGTGATCTCACAGTGAGGTTATAATGTCACCATGAGGTTGTGATTCCCTCGTGATGTTCTGATATCACAGTGAGCTTTTCCCATGAGTGGTGAGGCTGTTATGTCACAGTGTGGTTGTGATGTCACAGTGAGATTGTGATCTTAGTAGTGACTGTGCTTTCATAGGAAGACTATGTCATTTCTGAGATTATATTTTCACTGTTGAGTTTCCAGTGTCACAGTGAGTTTATTTTGTCAAACTGAGCCTCTGATATCACAGTGAGGCTATGATGTCAGAGGTGAAGCATTACATTACAGTGATGCTTTCATGGCACAGGATGGTTGTGATGTCACAATGACTCTGTGATGTTCATGTGAGGATATGATGTCACTGCCGAAGTTGTGATGTCAAAGTGAGTTTGTGGTGTTGATAGCGACACTGTGGTGTCACAATGAGGTTGTCATGTTTCAGTGAGCCTGTGAGGTCAGTGGTGAGGCTGTGGTGTCATAGTGAGGCTAAATAGGATGTCAAAGATGAGGGTGTGATGCCACATTGAGGCTGTGATTTCAGAGGTGATCCTGTGATGTCATAGTGAGGCTATAATGAAATGTGAGGCTATAACATCAGACTCGATGGTGTGATGGCACAGTTGGGCAATGATTTCAGAAGTGAGCCTCTGATGTCATAGTGAGGCTGTCATGTCACAGTGAGGCTACAATCACAGAGGTGAGGCTGTGGACTCAGAAAGAGGCTGTGTTGTCCCCAGTGATGCTGTGATATCACAGTGAGGCTGAGATGTCAGTGGAGGATTGTGAATATGACATCACAGTGAGAATGTGATTTCAGCGGTTTAAGCTGTAATATTAGAATGAAGCTGGTATGAATGATAAGGGTATGATGTCACTTTGAGGCTGGCATGTCACTGGTGAGGCTGTGATGCCACCATGAGGATTTGATGTCACTGTGTGGCTATGGTGACATTGTGAAACCTTTATGTCACAGGGAGATGGTGATGTCACAGTAGAAGCTGTGAGGTTATAGTGAGACTGTGATGTTAGTGACAAGGCTGATGTCAGAATGAGGCTGTGATGTCATTGGTCATGCAGTGGTGTCACACTGAGGCAGTGATGTCACAGTGAGGATATGTCACAGGAGTGTTTGTGATATCATCATGAGGCTATTATGTCAGTGGCAAGGCTGATGTCACAGTGAGACTGTGATATCACTATCAGGTTGTAATGTCACAGGGAGAATTGAGAGGCCACAGTGTGGCTATAATGTCACAGTGAGGCTCTGATGAAAGTGTGATGTTTTGGTGTCACTGGAGAGGTTTTGATGGCACAGTGAGCCTGTGATATTCGGGGTGAGGCTGATGTCATAATGAAGCTATGATGTGCTGTTGACTCCGCACCAACTTATTCTCACCCCCAAGTGACTCTGTGGGCCCCGTCACACTGTTACATTGTTACAGTGATAGACTATGACCTCTCAGTTCAGCTGAGATGTCACATGGTTAGGATGTGATGGCAGAAGTAGGGCTGATGTCAGTGATGAACCTGAGATGTCACAATGAGGCTGGGATGTTACTGGTGAGGCTGCGATGCCACAGTGAGGCTACATGGTCACTGTTCAGGCACTTATGTGACCATAAACCTGAGATGTCAGCGATGAATCTGTAGTATCATAGCAGAGCAAGGCAGGATATCCATGTTGTCACTAATGGTATTATTTCATAGGTTAGCCTGTTATGTCACAGTGAGGCTGTGATGTCACAGATGAGGCCGTGATGTCATAGTGATGCTGTGATGTAACCATTAGGCTGTGATGTCACAGTCAGGCTGTTGACACAGTGTGGCTGTGATGTCACAGTGTGGTTGTGATGTGAATAGTGACTGTGCTTTCACAGGGAGACTGTGTCATTGGTTAGGCTATATTGTTACTGATGAAGCTGTAATGTCACGGGGAGTTTATTGTGTCAAACTAAGGCTGCAATGTCAAAGTGAGACTATGATGTCAGACTATGAAACTTTATGTCACTGTCATACTTGTATGGCATGGTATGGCTGTGATGTTCCAAAGAGGCTGTGATGTCACTGTGTGGTTGTGATGTCACTGGGTTAGTTGTGATATTATGGTGAGGTTGTGATGTCAATAGCAACACTGTGTTTTCCCTGGAAAACTGTTATGTTTCAGTGAGGCTGTAAGGTCCAAGGTGAGGCTGTGGTGCTATAGTGAGGCTAGGTAGGATGTCAGTGTTGAGGGTGTAATGTCGCATTAGGCTATGATTTCAGAAGAGATCCTGTGATGTCATAGTGGGGCTGCAATGACACACTGAGGGCATACTGTCAGAATTGATACTGTGATGTAATACTTGGGCAATGATTCCATACGGGAGCCTGTAATGTCATAGTTGGGCTGTGATGTCACAATGACGCTATAACCTCAGAGGTAAGGCTGTGATTTTACTGTGAGTCTGTGTTGTCACCAGTGATCCCCTTTTAGCACAGTGAGGCTGAAATGTTAGTGGAGCATGTCAAAGACATCACAGGGAGGACGTGATTTCATTGGTTAGGCAGTGATATCAGATAAATGCTAGAGTGAGTGATGAGGGTATGATGTTACAGTGAGGCCAGCTTGTCACTGGTGAGGCTGTGATGCCACCATGAGGATTTGATGTCACCATGTGGGTGTGATGTCACTGTGAGCCCATGATGTGTCAGGTGTTTGTTGATGTCATGGTTGAGATGGTGAGGTCACAGTGAGACTGAGATGTCAGTGGCAAGGCTGATTTCACAGCCTTGATGTTAGTGGTGATGACGTGATGTCACATTTGAAGCTGTGATGTCACAGTGAGGCTATGCTAGAGGTGTGTATGTGATGTCACCATGAGGCTATTATGCCAGTGGCAATGGTGATATCACAGTGAGTTTGTGATGTCACAGTAAGGCTACGATGACACTATCAGGTTGTAATGCCACAGTGAGGCTGTGAGGACAAAGTGTGGCTATGATGTCACAGTGAGGCTCAGATAACATAATGATGTAAGGTCACTGGAGAGGTTTTCATGGCACAGTGATGCTATGAATCTAGTGGTGAGACTGATTTAAAAATGAGGCTGTGAACTTACTGGTGAAGCTGTGATGTCACAATATGGCTGGAATGTCAGTGGTGACCAAGATGTCATAGTGATTCTATGATGTCACTGGTGATGCTATGATTTCAGTCATGAACCTATTACCTAACAGTGACCCTGGTGAGGCTGTGATTCAAAGGCAGTGTTGTCATTGGAGTGGCAGTAATGTCAATATTCTGACTAATGTCAGTGGCAATGCTGATGTCACAGGTGAGGCTATGCTCTCACTGGTGAGACAGTGATGTTATACTGAGTCTTTGATGTCACATGAAGGTTGTATGTCACTGTAGGCATTCATTTCACTAGGAGGTTACTTCACTCTGGACGCTGTCATGTCACTGTAAGACTGATTTCAGTGGTAATACTGATATCATAATGAGGCTATGATGTAGCAGGTGAGCTTGTGGTGTCAGTGGGAAAGTTGTGAAGTCACTGTGAGGCTGTTATGTCACAGTGAGGCTCTGACGTCAGGACTGATTCAATGAGATATCAGTGAGGCTGTGACAGCAGGGGTGATGCTTGAACTTCCCAGTGAGTTTAGGACATCTGTGGTGAGGCCATGCCGTTACACTGAAGCTTTGATGTCAGAGTAGAGGCTGTGATGTCACTGTGAGTCTGTGATGTTACAATGAAGTTGTGATATTACAGTGAGGCTATACTATAAGTGGTGATGGACTATGACACCATAGGCTAACTGCTGAAATCTCAGCTGAACTGAGGCTATGAGGTCACAGTGAGTCTATGATGTCACTGTGAAGGTTGTATGTCACTGGACACATTGATTCTATGCCACTGGACACCTTTATTCTATGGGATGTCAGTGAAGCTGTGAGGTCAGGAGTGATGCTTGGATTTCACAGTGTGTTTAGGATATTAGTGGTGAGGATGTGATATCACAGTGAGCCTGTCATATCAGTGGCAAGGCTATGAATTCATAATGAGGCTGTGATTTCAGTGGCAAGACTGATGTTACAATGAGGCTATGATATATCAGGTGAGCCTGTGGTGTCAATGGGCAAGCTGTGATGTCACTGTGAGGCTGTGATATGGCAGTGCAGTTCTTATGTCAGAGCTGATTCTATGAGATGTAAGTGAGGGTGTGATGTCAGGGGTGATGCTTGGATTTCCCAGTGAGGTTAGGACATCAGTGGTGAGGCTGTGCAGTGACACTGAGTCTATGATGTCAGATGAGAGGTTGTGATATACTGTGAGGCTGTGATGTTACCATGAGGTTGTGACATCATAATTTGGCTGTGATTTCAGTGGTTACACTGTGTTGCAGTTCACCTTTATGGTTGATGATAAATGATCATCACACAGCTTAAGCAGACAAGGAGTTGAGTTTTTTATTACAGTCTGGTTACAATTCTCAATCCAGCCTGATGGGAGGACACGCACCAAAACCAGGGCCGCAAAACTAGCCACACCACCACCACATAATGGCTGAGAGATGAACAATCCTTATTTGCCAGATGAGCATGTCTGGCCAAGTGAACAGAATGATGCCAACACTCTCAACAAGTTCTCTGTGATTTTCCAGGGCCTAATCCCACGCACCATGAGCTGGGGCTTCCCTATCAGCTAGATAATCTCCTTCAGGTTTGATCTGGGCTTCACATAACCATCGACTCTCTACAATTGTGCCCAGAGCTCAAACCCTCAATAGTCAAGTTGACACCTGTGCTTAACTATGACACTCCACCCCTTGTCAACATGCCACAAGACAATACCACCTTTAAACTGTAACCTTTCCTTGTCCCCACAGATGTTAAAATATAAACACATTGCATGGACAAATTTAAAATGTTCTTATTAAAACTTCAGTTCCAACATTTTAAAAGTTCGTTTTTTTAACTTTAAATGAGTATTAAATTAGAATAAGTTAAGTACTTTAAAACAAATAAAACTTTAAACAGAAAGATCTTGATACAATAAGAAAACATTTAAATTAAGATCCAAGTCCAGCTAATTACCACATCCTGTACTTCAATGTCCATCTTCTGTTGCTCCTCACAGTGTGGCTGTGATATCATGGTGTCTCAAAGATTTCACGAATTCCCAGAAGAGTTCCTTTGAGTCAGGCTGAATCTCCATTCACAGCAGTCCTCAGCATACATCCCATGGTTCTGCCATCTCCAACACTCTGGGTTTGCCTCTCCAGTTCTAAGCTTCACCTTCTCTTGCAGGATTCTATGCCTGCCATTCGGCGCCATGCTTTTGTTGCTCTCCATGAACTCCTCAAATCCTTACCCCAAATCAGTACCACCTGGGGAACGCTACCAGACTCCTAAGTGAGTTTGAAATATAGCTTAGTCCACGTGAGCCACAGTTGTACCAAGTTTATGGGTTGATGCTAGAAAAACCTCTTTTAGGCAGCCAAACATCCAAAGGGCAAGAAATGGCTTTAACTTGGGCTTTTGGCCCCTGAAGGAATTGGAATTTCCAACCATAAACTTGCCATACAGTGGTTTTCACGTCTTGCACCATCCCAGTGCAAGCCACTAGGTTTTCTTCCACTGATACTCATTTCTCCAATATAAGCAGATATTCTGCTGCCTGCCCTTTGCACAACCAAAACTTTAAGGCTGCCAACACAGCTCTCCTCTGTCAAGGAAACCAGTTAATCATCTTTAAATTCAGCTTTACAAAAGTCCTTGTTCTCCTCATCACAAATTGGGCCCAATCTCTCAGAAATTGGCCTACTAAACTCTGAAGAACGGTATTTGTAAATCCACAAAGTGAAAGTTCTCATGCATTTCCAACTTTGTCTAGCAGAACCGTTCAAAAGCCACAAAATCCACATAGTCATATTTATCAGCAACACTCCATTTTCCAGGTATCAAAATCTGTTGCAGTTCATCTGCATGGTTGCTGATAAATGACCATCACATAGCTTAAGAGAACAAGGAGTTTATTTCTTACCACAGTCTGGTTACAGTTCGCAGTCCAGCTTGACAGGAGAGCATGCACCAAAACCAGGGCTAAGGGAACTGGCACCACCATCACCACATAATGTCTGAGAGACGGACAATCCTTACTTGCCAGACCAGCACGTCTGGCCAAGTGAACAGAAGGATGCCAACTCTCTCAACAAGCTCTATGTGATTTATGCAAGGCCTAATCCTACCCACCATGGGCTGGCTCTTACCCATAAGCTAGATAATGTCCTTCAGGTTTGCTCTGTGTTTAACACAAACATCAACTCTCTACAATTGTGCCCAGAGCACAAACCCTAAACAGTCATGTTGAAACCTGGGCTTAACTATGACAGGCCGTGATGTCAGAAGTGAAGCTGATGTAAGTGATGAGGCTGAGATGTCACAGTGAGATTTGGATGTTACTGGTGTGGCTGTTATGCAACAATAGGCTGTGTTGTTACTATTGATGCTATCATGTGACCATGAGCTTGAGATGTCAGTGATGAGGCTATGGTGTAACAATGAGGCTAGACAGGATGTTTATGGTGCCACTGATGCTATGATTTCAGAGGTTAACCTGATGTCAGAAATGAGGCTATAATGTCACAGTGTGGCTGTGATGTCACCATGAGGTTGTGATGTCACAGTGAGGGTGTGATGTCAGAAATGAGGCTATAATGTCATAGTGTGGCTGTGATGTCACCATGAGGATGTGATGTCACAGTGACATTGTGATCTCACAGTGTTGCTGTGATCTCACAGTGCGGCTGTAAGGTCAGTGGTTAGGCTGTGATTTCAGAAGCGATACTGATGTGAGAGATGAGGCTAAGATGTCACATTGGTGATGTGATAAAACTGGTGAGGGTGTTTTGCCACAGTGAGATTATGATGTCACCCTGAGACTGTGGTGTCACTGGTGAGGCTGTAATATCACGGTGAGACTGTCCAATCAGTGGTGAGGCTGTGATGTCACAGTGAGGTTGTGATGTCACAGTGAGGTTGTGGTGTCAGTATTGACTGTGCTTTCACAGGGAAACTAAGTCATTGTGATGCTTTCATGGCACTGTATGTCTGTTATGTTACAAAGAGTCTGTGATGTCACTGGGGAAGTTGTGATGTCACAGTGAATTTTTTATGTCAACAGCGACACTGCGGTGTCCCAGGGACAATGTCATGCTTCAGTGAGCCTGCAAGGCCAGTGGTGAATCTATAGTGTTGACCTTAGCCATGATGTCAAAGGGAACTGGTGATGTCATGGTGGAGGCTATGAGGTCAAAGTGAGACTATGATGTCAGTGGCAAGGCGATGTCACAGTGAGGATATGGTGTCAGTGGTGATGATATAATGTCACATTGGGGCTGTGATGTCACAGTGAGGCTATGTCAGAGATGTGTATATGATGTTACCTTGATGCTATTATTTCAGTGGCAAGGCTGATTTGACTGTCATTTTGTGATGTCACAGTGAGATTGTGATATCACTCTCAGGATATAATGTCACAGTAAGGCTTTGAGGACACAGTGTGGCTATGATGTAACAGTGAGGCTCTGAGGACCCAGTGATGTTGTGATGTCACTGGAGAGGTTTGGTTGGCACAGTGAGGCTGTGATGTTAGTGGTGAGGCTGATGTCACAATGATGCTGTGATATCAGTGGTGAAGGTGTGATGTTACAATAAGGTTAGAATGTCAATGATGTGAAAGATGTAACAGTGATTCTATGATGTCACTGTTGAGGCTGTGATGTCAGTGGTGAACCTATTACATGACAGTGACACTGGTGAGGATGTGATGTCAAAGGTTGTGTTGTCACTGGTGTTACAGTGACAGTGATGCCACTGTTCTGGCAGTAATGTCAGTGTTCTGACTAATGTCAGTTGCGAAGCTGAGGTCACAGATGAGTCTGTGCTGTCACTGCAGAGGCTGTGATGTCATACTGACATGCTGTGATGTCACCATGAAGGTTGTATGTTACTGTTGACTGTCATGTCACCCTGAGGTGATATCTCTCTGGATGCTGTGATGTCACAGTGATGCTGTGATGAAAGTGGCAAGACTGATGGCACAATGAGGCTATGATGTAACAGGTGAGCCTGTGGTGTCAGTGGGTAGGCTGTGAGGTCACTGTGAGCCTGTGATGTCACAGTGAGGCCCTGATGTCAGGGCTGATTCTATGAGATGTCAGTGAGGCTGTGACATCAAGGGAGATGTTACACTGTGACACCACAGCCTCAACACTGTTATCCTACATAACCTTCCCATGACACCACAGTCTCATCACACATAGCACAGGCTCACAGTGATGTGACAGCCTTAGCAGAGACATCATAGCTTTGACATCATAAACAGTGACACCACAGCCTTATATATTACATCAATGCCTCACTGTGACATCAATCTTCCCAAAGACATCACAGCCTCACAGTTACCTCACAGTCTAACCTGTTACATTATAGACTCACCTGTTACATCATAGCCTCATGGTGAAATCAGCTTTGGCCCTGACATCTCATCTTCCACAATGACCTCACAACCTCACTGTGACATCACAACCTCCCTATGATGTCACAGTCTCATTGTGACATCACAATTTCCCAGTGATATCACAACATAACTGTGGCATTATAGCCTCATTTCTGACATCCAGAATTACTGTGACATCACAGTCTCACCTCTGACATCAGAGACTCACTGTGACATAACAGGCTAACTTCTGAAAACATAGCATCAGTTACACTGCGGACATCCTGCCAAGCCTCACTATGACACCGCAGCCTCATCACTGACATCTCACGCTCATGGACACATGACAGCCCCAACAGTGACACCAGAGCCTCACTGTGGCATCTCGTCCTCATCACTGGCATCAAACCTCAATGTAACATCAGAGCATCACCACTGACATCATAGCATTACTGTGACATCAGCCTTGCCACTGACATCACAGTCTCGCCATGACCTCACAGCCTCTATCATGACATTACCAACTCCCTGTACATCTGGACTCATGGTGACAGCACAGCCACACGGTGACATCAAAGCCTCATGGTGCATGACAACTTCACCAGTGGCATGCCAGCCTTACTGTGATATTCTACCCTCATCACTCACATCAGCCTCATTCTGATATCACAGCCTAACCACTAAAATTACATCCTCACTGTGATGTCAGTCTCTCTTCACTGACATCACAGCTTCACTGAGATATCACAGCATCACTGGTGACAACAGAGCCTCACTGTGACATCACAGCCTCAACTCTGAAGTTATAGCCTCACAGTGATATCACAGCCTTACTTTGACATCTCAGCTGCACTGTGACATAACAGCATCACTGAGACATCACAGACTCATGGTGATATCACAGCCACACTGTGAAATAAAAGCCTAACCACTGGTATCCTACCTCACTTGACTATGACACAACAGACTCACTACAGATAGCATAGGCTCACAATAATGTGATAGCCTCAGAAGTGACTTCATTGTCTTTGAACTCATAAACAGTGACACCATAGCTTTACATATTGCTTCACTGCCTATTGTGACATCAGCCTCACTGTGACATCACAGTCTAACCTGTTAAATCATAGACTCACTTGTTACAGTCATAGCCTCATGGTGAAATTAGTCTTGCCTCTGATATCATATCTTCCACAGTGACCTCACAGCCTCCCAGTGACATCACAACCTCTCTGTGATGCTACAGCCTCATAGTGATATCACAGCTTCACATTGATCCCAGCCACACTGTGGCATTATAGCCTCATTTCTGACATCACAGCCTCACTGTGAAATAACAGGCTGACCTCTGAAATCATAGGATCAGTAACATCACGGACATCCTCCTAGCCTCGCTATGACACTGCAGCCACATCATTGACATCTCAGGCTTATTGTCACATGATAGCCCCAACAGCCTCACTGTGGCATCACAGCCTGACCGTAACATCTCAGCCTCAGTGTGACATCTCAGCCTCATCACTGACATCAGACTCACTTCTGACATCACAGCCTAACCACTGAAATTTCAGCTGAACTGTAATGTCATAATCTATCACCACTGATATCACAGCCTCACTGTGATATCACAACTTCAAAGTAACATCACTGCCTCACAGTGACATCACAGCCTCTCCTCCAATATCACAGCCTCAGTGTGACTGCACAGCCTCACCACTGACGTCCTAATCTCACTGTGAAATGCAGGCATCACCCCTGATGTCACTGCCTTACTGACATCTCATAGAATCAGCCCGGACTTCAGAGCCTCACTGCAACATCACATCCTCACAGTGACCTCGCAGCCTTCCTAGGGGCACCAAAGGCTAACCTGTTACATCTTGCCACTGACAGCACAGCCTCATGGTGGCATCACAGATTCGCCAGTGACGTGCCATCTGCACTGTGACATCATACCCTCATCACTCACATCATCCTCATTCTGATATCACAGAGTAGTCACTGAAATCACATCCTCAGTGTGATGTTATAGTCTTGCTCCAGTGACATCAGAGCCTCACTCTGTTATCACAGCATCACGAGTGACAACACAGCCTCACTGTGACATCACAGGCTCACCTCTGTGGTTATAGCCTCACTGTGACATGATGGTCTCACTATGACATCACTGGCTCACTCTAAAGTCATAGCCTTAATATGACATCACACCCTCATTACTGAAATCCTACCTAGCCTCACTATGATATCAAATCCTCAACCTTGACCTCACAGGCTCACTGAAACATGACAGTCTCCCCGTGACATCACAGTGTCGCTATTGACATCACAACCTCACTATGACATGACTTCACCAGTGACATCACAACAACACAGTGACATCACAGCCTCATAGTGACATCACAGCCTTACCTCTGAGGATATAGCTTCACTGTGACATAACAGCCTCATAAGACATCACAGGCTCACCTCTGAAATCATTGCTCAACTGTGACATCAGAGCATCGACTGACATTGTAGCCTCAGCAATGGGTTAGGTTCTTGAAAAAATGTCCTTGCTGAAGGTGATTTCTGCTGGAAAACATGGTTCTATAACCCAGAATTTTCTGTACAAAAGCTGTCACAAAGTTTCAGTATAAGCCATTGTAAGCCTGTGATGTCACGGTGAGGCTGTGATGAAGTGGTAACATCACAGCCTGACAGTGACATCACAGCCCCTCCTCTGACATCCCAGCCTCAGTGTGACTGCACAGCCTCACCACTGACATCCTAACCGCATTGTTAAATCCAAGCATAACCCCTGACATCATAGCCTCACTGATATCTCATAGAATCTGTCTTGATATCAGAGCCTCACTCTGAAATCTCAGTCTAACACTGACCTCACGCCTGCTCACTGACACCACAGGTTTTCCTGTTACACAATATCCTCATTGTAACATCAGTCTTGCCACTGACATCACAGCCTCACTGTGACATCACAGCTTCCAGAGTGATATTACCTCACAGTGACATGAGAGTCCACAGTGACATTCAACCTCACAGCGACATCAAAGCCTCAGCATGACAAAACGGCCTCATCAGTGACAGCACAGCCTCACCCGGGACATCAGCATCAACTGTGACATTAGTCAGAACACTGTTATCACTGCCAACCCAGTGACAACACAGCCTTTGATATCACAACCTCACTAGTGTTACTGTCATGGTATAGGTTCACCACTGACATAGTGGTGATGTGTTATGCATTATGATGGTTATGCACTCCTAATCTTAAGAGCACAGCAATGGACAAACAGGGAAAGTGGAAGAGGAGGGGGCCACCTGCTCACCTCAGGCACCTTAAGCACAGGAACGTAAAACCAATGGAATTGCTAACTGAAATTTACCTGAGTGGGTGTCTCATCTACACCGAAGGTGGCACATCCCCACATTGGAGTGTCAGAGTCTCGTTTGTTATCACAACCACATGGTAATATTACCTCATGGTAATATCACCTCACAGTGACATCATACCAGTGACAACATAGCCTTTGACATCACAGCCACTGCAGTCCAGAGCCGTGCCTCCAAACGATGCCTCTCCCATGACTAAGGTCAGGCAAGGATTCGGTGATGGAGAACAGAAACACACAACTCTAGACTGAGTGAATGTGGATGCTTATACTGAAACTTTGTGACAGCTTTTATACAGAAAATTCTGGGGTAAAGACACGTGTTCTCCAGCAGAAATCACCTTCAGCAAGGACATTTTTTCAAGAACTTAACCCATTGTTTGAGGGTAAATGCACTTAACAGAACCATTTTCCCAGTATTTCCAAATCTAACTAATCTATAATGTTATACCAATAGCCACGGGGCTGAGCCCACATAGTTGGCAATGTTATAACAGAGACTGCATATTTAAAATACACAGAGTATTGAGCTCCTTTTGATTTCAATAAGGAATACGTTTTTCATTACAATTAACTATGTGTGTGCCCAACATTCCATAAGTCCCAGCGTGTGCTTTTGCTGTTGTCCTGTGCGGGTTGGTTCTCTCAGTCAGGCAGGTTGACATCAGCACCAGGCATGGCAGCAGGTTCTAGCTTTGGAAGTTGCATGCAGTCCATACAGACAAAACAGGCCTGCCTGATCTGTTCCTTCTACATATCCATCCTTCTTGATAGCCAGTGGGAGCCAGAGTTATTAACTCTGACCTTGTTGACCCAGTCTCAAAGGGGGGTCCAGCATAATGGACTGGTGCCTGTCTTAGGTCGTCCCACCTCACTGGATCTTTCCCATCATTGACTAGCAGTTCTCAAAGGACCTCTCTTTTGGAAGGCATGTCAGGATATTTGGATAGTAGATTAAACCAAGGTCTCACAATTCTCTACAATCCAGGCTTGAACCACATCCTTAGGGGGGGCCATGGCTTGGATGTTCAAGGGCCATAAGGGCCTTTAATATGGTTTTTTTGATGGAGCACTGCTGAGAGAGGTGCTGAAAGAAACACTTATGCAATATAAGTGTTGAAAAAACAATTCCTCCTCTTATAGGATAACTTACAATCCAAGAGGGATCAAACAGCCTTTTAAAGTTCTAGTGAACAGATGGTATAATCTCATAGAATTTCTGAGTTAGTTCACAGGGGGAAATTGTACCCACCTATGCTTTAAGATTGTTGAAGTTGCTCTCTAATTTCTTTAAAATCAGTTTGTACATTCTGGCTAACAAGTCTACTTACTGTGTGTGACTAGACATAAAATCTCTAGTTAATGTATGATTTAAAGTTAAAAGCAGGCTTTTTCTCTAGATCAAGGAGCAGGAAGGTCGTCCCCAAAACCTAAGAACAAGTAGGAGGTATACCTAATTCCCAGAAGAATTCCTCCTGACAGAGGCAAAACGTAAATTACCTAGGAAGGAATTCCTCGCACTTGCCCACGGGTGTTACTGTGACATTCCTCAGAGAGCAGGATTTAGGCCAGAACTGGGCAGAAACACCAAAGCCTGGCAATTCCCATATTTTACTTATTTCTTTAATTTATTTCAAATAATGCTATGTCCATTATCCAGAAATTGTTTCCTTGAAACAATATTCTGCCATGCCTGGACCTTGTCTGATATTATAGCCTGACTGTTTCATCACAGCCTAACTATGACATCACAAGCCCACCTCTGAAATTATTGCCCAACTGTCACATCACAGCATCGACTCTGACATTATAGCTTACTGCTTCATCACGGCCTCACTATGATATCACAGGCTCACCTGTGAAATCATAGCCTCAATGTGATATCATACCCTCATCATTGAACATCCCACCTAGCCTCACTATGACACCACAGGCTCACCACTGCCCTCAAATTCTCACTGAAATCTGACAGCTTTCCTGTGGTACTACATTGTCGCTAATGACATCACAACCTCACTGTGACATCACAACTCCCCCTGTGACATCACAACATCACAGTGCCATCACAGCCTCATTGTGACATCACAGCCATACCATGCCATCAAAGCATCATTATGGCTTCATCTCTCACATAATAGCCTCAGTTTGACACAATAAACTCATTGTGACATCATAACCAAACTGTGTCCTCACAAACTCACTGTGACATCACAACTTCCCAGTGACAGCACAACCTCACAGTAACATCATAGCCATTCCATGCCATCAAAGCATCACTATGACATAAAACTTCACCTCTAAAATCATAGCCTCACTGTGGTACTTTTGCCTCAGTTTGACAAAATAACTCACTGTGACCTTAGAACCTCACCAGTCACAATAAAGCCTCACAAATGACATAGTCTGCCTGTGAAAGCTCAATCACTACAGACATCACAACCTCACTGTGACATAAAAAACCTCACTGTAGCTTCACAGCCACACTGTTCCTACACAGCCTCACTGTGATATCACAATCTCATCTCTGATAAGACAGGCTCACCGTGATATTACAGCCTCACCAGTGACACTACAGCCTCATGGTGACATCATAACCTCACTGTGACACAACAGCCTCACCAGTTATATCACATCGTCAAAGAGACATCGCTGCTTCATTTCTCACATCATTCTCACTTCTGAAAAAGAGCCTAACCACTGACCTCACAGTTGCACTTTGACATCACAGCCTTACTTCAACATCACAGCCTCAGTGTGACCTCACAGCCACACTGTGGCATCACAGCCTCAACACTGGTATCCTAACTTCCTTACCATGACACCACAGCCTTACCAGAGTTTGCACAGTTTCACAGTGATGAGATGGCCTCAGGAGTGACAGGTTTAGACATCATAAACAGAGACACCATAGCCTCACATGTTGCATCACTGCCTCATTGTGACATCAATCTTTCCACAGATATCTCAGCCTCACAGTGAACTCATGCCACACTGTGACCTCACAGACTGACCTGTTCCATCATGGCCTCATTGTGACATCAGTCTTGCCACTGACATCACAGCCCACAGTGACATCACAACTCAGTGGAACATCACATCCTCATCAGTGACAGCACAGCCTCACCTTTGACATCAGCCCCAACATTGACAAGAATCAGAACATCAACATCATGTCCATACCGGTAACAACACAGGCTCTAATATCACAGCCTCACCAGTGTCACTGTCATATAATAGGTTCACTACTGACATCATAGCCTCACCAGTTACATCATAGACTCACTATGATATCGTTCTCACTAGTAACATAACCAGCCTTCTGTGAAAGCATAGTCACTACTGAAATCACAACACCTCACTGTGAAATAACATGTCACTGTGGCTTCACAGCCACTCTGCCAACACAGATTCTTGTGACATTACAACCTCGCTCTGAGAAGACAGGCTCACGTGTGATATACAGCCTCACCAGTGACACCATAGCCATGGTGACCATCATAACCTCACTGTGGCACACATTGTCACCATTTATATCACATCATAATGCAACATCTCAGCCTCATTTCTCACACAGTCTCATTCTTACTCCACAGCCTAACCACAGTTGTAGTGTGGCATCACAGCTTACCAGGACATGTCAGCATCATTTGACTCTACCCTCATCATTCACATCGGCCTCATTCTTATCACAGCTAACACAGAAATCACTCCTCACTTGATGTCATAGTCTCACTCTCACTGTAATCACAGTCCCACTGTATATCATGGCATACTGGAGACAACACTCCTCACTGTCATCACAGCTCACTCTGAAATCATAGCCTAGCAACATCACACACTCATCACTGACATCCTACCTACTCACTATGCCCACACCTCATCACTGACCTCATGCTCACTGAACTGACAGCCATGTGACACCACAGTGTCCGTACACACACTTGTGAACATCACTTCCACTGACATCAAACCTCCCTGTGACATCACACTTCCCATGCATCACACCTCACAGTGACATCACGCTCATTGTGACATCACAGCCATATGCCATCAAAGCACACTGTGACATAAAGCTTCACCTCTAATATCATAGCTCACCTGTGACATCCACCTCAGTTTACCAATAAATCACTGTGACATTGAGCCTCACCAGTGACAATACAGCCTCACCAATGACATAGTCCCCTGTGAAAGCACAGTCAATACTGACATCACAACTCACTATGAAATCACACCTCACTGTACATCCCCACTGTGCCAGAACGCTCACTGTGACATCACAGCCTCACCACTGATAGGACTGGCTTACTGTGATATTACCACAGCCTCCTAGTGATCACAACCTCATGTGGCATCACACCTCACTAGTTATATCACATCATCAATGCACATCTCAGCCTTTCTCTCCGTCAGTCTCACATTGCACTGTGACATCACATCCTCACATTGACCTCATGACCTCTCTGTGCCCTCACTTCTAACCGTTAAACATAGACTCACCTTTTTACATCATAGCATTCATGTGAAATCAGCCTTTCCATTGAAATCACTCTTCCACAGTGACTTCAGCCTACTGTACATCACATCCTCACCTCTGACATAACAGCCTCCTGTGCCTGTAATGGTTACTCCTAACTATTGCTGTGAGAAGCAACCAAAGTCAAGCAACTTAAGGGAGAAAGGGAGTTTTATTCAGCTTGCAGTTCCAGGAAAGAGGTTAAAGTATATGAAAAGCAGAAGTGGCAATCCAGCTGGCCAAAGCTGGAGGAGAATAAATTACTGCAGACATGTGGGAAGTGGAGAGCTGCGACTGCTTGCAGCAAGGTAGACTTCTCCTCGAAGGTAGGGTGGTAATATTCACATCAAGACCCACCTCTTGTGACTGCCTTCTTCTAGCAAGGGTCCACCTCTCAAGGTTCTATGACCTTGCCAAATACATTTCAAAACATGACACTCCACCTGGCCCCCACAGGCCCATTGACATCTCATTATATCAACCATACTCAGTCCAACTTTAAAAGTCTTCATAGACTACATCAGTGTCCCAATAAAGTCCAAAAGTCCAAAGTTCAAAGCCTCCTGTAAAATCAAAAGACAAGTATTTATACTCCAACATACAGAACAGAATAAACATTTACATTCCAAAAGGAAGGAATGGGCATATCCAGAAAGACCATCCTAACAAGACTGAAAACCAGCAGGACAAACTCCTATCTTGTAGCTCCAAGTCCAACAGGTGAGCCTCTCCTTGAAATCATCTCAGTTCCATAGGCTTGTTCCACCCCTCCAATGCAGCTGCCCATAGAATACATTACTCTGAGCTGATCCTCCCAGGGTATACATCTCCTTGGAGGTGTCCCACATTGTCTCTTGAATCTCAACATCTTTCTTCTCAGTGGCAAACCAGGAGTTAACTCTACAGCACAAACTGCCTTCTGGGTCTCTAAATTGAAGACTTTCTGCCACAACTACCTGGGTTCCATCATATTTTGAAATCTTGGAGGAGGACTCCACCAACTCCTCCCTCTTGCATCCTTGTCTCTAAAACCAGAACCAAGTGGACGATTTTGCCAAGACTGGCCCCCTTGAATCACAGCTGATCCACTTCTCTATGCTGACCATGGGGAAAAACTCTTTTACACCTGGACAGTGTGAAGAAGTGTAGAAGTTGATCCTTGCTGGAACTCCACCCTTTAGCTCATTTCTTCTAAAAGGATTTGCATTCTTCTGAGTGGGAGATTTCTCTGAGGATCTTGCCCTCAAGCTAGGGCCTCTCCTATTATCCAAATTGAGAGCAGGAACAGTCCTTTTGTTCTCTGCTTCTTCCTGGTTCAACTCTTTAAGTTTGGCTTTGTATGTTTCATCATTAGATCTTACAGTGTTTGCTTCCTCCAGCCTGATTCTTTGATTTTTTTCATAATTCTGAAGACAACTAAAAAGAAGCCATATAACAATGTCAAGATTACACTGCTGACAAGTACAGGTCCAGCTTTAATCTTCTGCATGTGGAGATCCAGTTTTGCCAGCACCATTTGTTGAAGATGCTGTTCTTTTTCCGTTGGATTCTTTGGGCCCCTTTGTCAAAGACCAAATGGCTGTAATTTTGTGGGCTTATATCTGGGTCTTCAATCCTTATCCATTGATCTGTGTGTCTATTTTGGAGCCATCCAGGCCTTCTTATAACATGGATTTGTATATAGACTTAGGTTCGGTATGGTTATACTCCAGCAGTGTTTTTGTTACTCAGGATTGTCTTTGCTATCCTGGGTCTTTTGTGCCTCCATATGAACTTTGAGATTGGTCAACTTCTTTGAAGAATTGCTTTGGGATTTTAATTGGTATAGCATTGAATTTGTATATTGCCTTTGGTAGGATGGTCATTTTTACGATGTTGATTCTGCCAATCCAGGAACAAGGGAGGTCTTTCCACCTTCTGGTGTCTTCTGCTATTTCTTTATTTAGTGTTTTTTTTTAATAACATTTTTATTATTATTTCCGCTCATACAAACTTAATAGGTAGACCAGTTCCCTCCCCCTCCTCTCCCCCGAACCCCTGCTCCCCTCCCTCCTCCCACATCTCCCAGTACCCCCCCCCAATTCCCAGAGAGTCCTTATTGTGTATGCCTAACTCCTCTTGGTCCTCCTTTCTGATGACGTAAAAGGACCCAGTGGCATTTCCCTGAACCCTTTTCGTGTTCCCTAAGCATAGGAACACTACTGTGGCCATCAATCCCTTGCCTCCAAGGATCTTGGTGCTTTAGCCGATGTTAGATTGTGTGAGGTCAATAGTGTGGGACAGGCCAGGGCATGCAAAGTCCTATTATGATTTCTTCAGCCCTATCTAGTGTGGAGACTCTTCAAATCATTGCTCCCCCATCCTTTTGCTCTTACAATCTTACCGCCCCCTCTTTCACAGATGTCCCTGAGCTTAGGATGGGGAGAGAAGATGGCTGGCTTAGTTCTATGTGGAGATATAGAGTCTCTGAAGTTGGATTGTGGTTTGTTGATTTTCTTTTGCAGTTTTGCTGCTCCTGTATGTCGTTCACTCATCCGATGGGCATGTAGTCACCCCCGGTCCAGAGACAAAAAACTGTTAAACTGGAGTCTTTTATAATAGCACATTCAGGATAGATGTAATAAAAAGGAAACCTCGGTGAGGGAGGGATCAGTCATCCATTTGCAAAATGATCTCTTTTCATCTGCCAGACTATAGCCCTCTCCTTCTGGTGAGATCATACCCCTCAGTTGTACATGATCAGGAACGAATGTCTGTGAACTTAACCAGGTGTCACATTACTTACTGCATTCCTGAGGTGAGTTTCTCTGCTGTAACATGTTCCCCTCTTCCCTGTGTCTTGGTGGCTCTCCAACCATCCCTCCTGTTCACAATCCTTGCAATTACCATATTACATAGATTTACTTGAGTGTTCAATGGGGCTGGGTGAGTTTGGTACTGGAGCCACCTATTAGGGAGTACATACGGCACTTACTTTCGGGATTGGGATACTTACTTAATATAATTGTTTCTAATGACATCCATTTCCCAGCAAACTCCAGTAATTCATCATTTTTGATGGCTGAGTAGTACTCCATTGTATAGATGTACCACAGTTTCCTTATCCATCGTCAACTGTGGACATTTAGGTTGATCCATGACTTTGCTATTGTAAACAGTGTGCTATGAACATGTCGTGCTGGTGCTATCGAGGCGAACCTCTGCTGCATGGGGGGTTATTCCCAAAAGTGGAATAGAGGGTCATATGGCATTTCAATCTTTAATTTCTTTAAGAATCTCACAGAGCTCCCAGAATGGCTGTATGAGTCTGCATTCCCACCAGCAATGTAGCAGGGTTCCCCTCTCTCCACATCCTCTCCAGCACTGTTGTTGTTTATGTGGATTTTTGCCATCTCACCGGGGTGAGATGGTATCTCAGGGAAGTTTTGATTTGCATTTCCCTGATAGCTAAAGAAGTGGAGCATTTTTTAAGATATTTGTTAGACATTTTAATTTCATCTCTGGTAAATTTCTTTTAAGTTCCAGGGCCCATTTTTTAATTGGGCCATTGGTTTCCTTGGGGTTTAGTTTCAAGTTCTTTGTGCACTCTGGACAGTAGAGCCTATCAGATATGTGGTTAGTGAAGATTTCTCCCATTCTGTGGGGTGCTTTGAGCTCTGTGACATCCCTTTATCTGAACAAGCTCTTTAATTTGCAAGATCCAACTGTGAGAGTTGGTAGCAGTGACTGTGCCATTGGATGTCTTTTAGGAAATGTTGGCCTAGCCCAATCAGCTCAAGGGAGTCCCTATCCGTTCAGTTATGATTTTTATAGTCTCTTGCCTGATATCAAGGTCCTTGATCCATTTGGAATTAAGTCTTGTACATGGTGACAAGTACGGGTCCAGCTTTATCTCTGCATGTGGAGATCCAGTTTGCCAGCACCATTTGTTGAAGATGCTGTTCTTTTTCCATTGGATCTTTGGGCCCCTTTGTCAAAGATCAAATGGGTGTATTTTTGTGGGCTTATATCTGGGTCTCAACCTTATCCATTGGTCTGTGTGTCTATTTTGGAGCCAGTACCAGGCGTGTTTTTATAACTAATATTGTAGTATAAACTAAGGTTCGGTATGGTAATACCTCCAGCAGTGTTTTTGTTACTCAGGATTGTCTTTGCTATTCTGGGTCTTTTGTGCCTCCATATGAATTTGAGATTAATTGGTCCCTTCTCTTAAAGAATTGCTTTGGGATTTAATTGGTATAGCATTGAATTGTATATTGCCTTAGGTAGGATGGTCATTTTACGATTTTGATTGCCAATCCAGGACATGGAGGTCTTTCCACCTTTGATGTCTTCAGCAATTTCTTTTTTGGGTTTAAAGTTTTCATTGTAAGTCATCTTTACCTCCTTGGTTAGGTTTAACCAAGGTATTTCATTTTTTTAGGGGCTACAGTAAATGGGATTGTTTCTCTCAAGGCTTTTTCACTTCTTTCTTCTGGGCATATAGGAAGGCCTCTGATTTTTGCACATTTATTGTATCCTGCCACCCTGGAACTTCTCAATAGTTCCAGGAGCTTCCTGGTGGAGTTTTTGGGATCCCAGGTATAAGATCATGTCATCTGCAAATAGGAAGCTTGACTTTTCCTTGCCGATTTGAATCCCTTTAGTCCCTTTCTTGTCTATGGCTTCAGCTAAGACTTCAAGTAAATATTGAATAGAAGTGGTGAAGTGGACAGCCTGTCTAGTTCCTGATTGAAGTGGGAATCGTTCCAATTGTTCCCCATGAGCATAATCCTTGCTGTGGGCTTGTTTTATACAGCTTTTATATATTGATAAAGGTCCTTCCATCCTACTGTCTCTAGCGTTTTGATCATAAAGGCTGTTGGATCTTGTCAAAGGCTTTTCTGCGTCTATCGAGAGTATTGTGGTCTTGGACTTTGGACTGGTTTACATGATGAATTACATTTATTGATTTTCGTATGTTGAACAACCTTGCGGTCGGGGATGAAGCCTATTGGTCCCTGTGAATGATCTTTTTGATATGGTTTGAATCCGATTTGCTAAGACTTTGTTGAGAATCTTTGCGTCTGTGTTTCATCAGGGAGATCGGCCTAAGTTTTCTTTTTTAGTGAATCTTTTTAGGTTTTGGGATTAGACGATATTAGCTTCATAGAAGGAATTTGGTAGTTACTCCTTCCTGCTATTGATTGGAACAGTTTAAGGAGTATTGGTGTTATTGACTCCTTAAAGTCTGGTAGAATTCTGTGCTGATACCATCTGGTCCAGGACATTTTTGGTGGGAAGATTCAGATTACTTTTTTCAATTTCCTTATATTTATAGGGCCATTTAAGTAATTCACAAATTCCTGATCCAATTTAGGTAAGATGTGTTTACTTAGAAATTCATCCATCTCTTCTGTGTTGTCAAATCACTGAGTATAAGTTTTTGAAATATGATGTTATAATTCTCGGATTTCTGGGTATCAGTAGTGATTACTCCATGTTCATTTCTAATTTTGTTAATTTGGGTTTTCTCTCTCACTTGCTTTGGTTAATTAGCTAGGGGTGTATCATCTATGATTTTTTCAAAGAACCAGCTTTTTGACTGGTTGATTTTTTCTATCGTTTTCTTAGTCTCGATTCAGATATTTCTCCCCTTATTTTGCTAATCTCCTTCTTCTACTACTTTTGGGATCAGATTGCTCAAGTTTCTCTAAAGCCTTAAGCTGCATCTTAAGTTATTTATTCTGATGTTTCCATTTTTTTGATGTAGGCATTAAGAGCTATGAACTTACCTTTAGGACAGCTTTCATGTTGTCCCAGAGATTTTGGTAGTTGTATTTTCGTTATGTTCACTTTCAGGAAATCTTGAATTTCCTTTTTAATTCTTCCTGAATCCAGTTCTCATTCAGCTCATAGTGTAAGTTTCCAGGAGTTAGTGTATTTTCTCTTGTTTGTTGTGTTGGGATGTCCACAGCTTAGGCCCTGGTGGTCTGATAGGGCACAGGTTAGAATTTCAACTTTTTTGTTATGTGTAGATTCGTTTGTGGCCCATAGTGATTATTTTGGAGAAAGTTCCTGTGCTGCTGAGAAAATGTGATTCTTTGTGCGTGGGTGAAAAGTTCGATAGAGATCTGTAAGGTCCATTTCTTTCAGGGTTTGATTAAGTTCCAAAGTATCTCTGTTAAGCTTTTGACCTGTTGATCTATCCCAGTTGAGAGGGCGGTGTTGAAGTCCCCAAGAATTATCGTTTGGGGGTTGATATCTGCTTTAGGCGCTGTAGGGTTTCTTAATGAATGTGGAGGGGCCCGTATTGGGTGCATAAATGTTCAGGATTGTGAAGTCTTCCTGGTGAAGTGACCTGTGAATAAAATGTAGTCCATCTGGTTCTTATGATTTTCTTGGTTTGAAGTCCACTTTGTCTTGAAAGAAAATTGCTCCCCTGCCTGTTTCCTGGTTCCATTAGCTGTAGATTTTGGACCAGCCTTTCATCTTAGGATGTGCCTATCTTTTGTGGTGAGATGAGTTTCCTGAAGGCAGCAGATTGTTGGATTGTGGTTTTTATCCAAGTTGTAATCTATGTCTCTTAATCGGTGAATTAATACCATTGACATTTAATGTTATAATGGAGAAATTATTTTTTCTCGGACATTTTTATGTTTAGTAGATTTGGAACATGTTATTTGATATTTTTTGGTGGTTATTACTCTTCTGTTCTCCTGGATACGCTTGTTCTTTTCTCAGCTGAGATCAGTTCTAGGATTTTGAAGGCCTGGTTTGGTAGAACTGATCCCTCCAGTTGTCGTTGCTGGAAAACTTTCTTTCTCCCTCAATCATGACAGATGTTTTGCCGGGTATATCAGTCTGGGTTGGCATTTTTGCTCATTTAATACTGAAGTATGTCTCTCAAGCTCTTCTTGCTTTTACTTTTCCATTGAGTAGTCATTTGTTATTCTAATAGGTTTACCTTTAAAAGTGAGTTGCTTTTTTCTTGAAGCTCTCAGCAACTTTTCTTTGTCTTGAATGTGGAGTGTTTTGACTATTATTTGCCCGGCGATTTTCTATTTGGTCCTATTGTTTGGAGAGCGAAATGCCTCTTGTATTTGGATAGGCCTCTCATTCTTTAATGTGGGAAGTTTTCATTATGATGAATTGAAATATTTCCTCCGTGTGGGTATTTTGGGATTCTTGTTCTGGTATTCCTGAATGCATGTTAGGCTTCTTCAGGGTGTCCCATATCTCTTGAATGTTCCTCTCAAGTATCTTTTTGGCTTTAACAATCTCTTCCATTGAGCTGGTTAATTCTCCCACTTTGTCTTCAGATCTGAAATTCTATTTTCTGCCTATTTGTTCTGTGATAAGACTCTCGTTGAGGTTTGGGTTGAAGATAACTTGTCTTTTAATCATAACTCTGCCTGAGACTGTTTTAATTGCTCCATACCTATTTTTGTTTCTTTTGAGTTTTTCTCAACTCTCCAAGTGCCTGGTTGTTCCTGTTCAAAGTGGTTGATTCGGTTGTTAACTTTCTTGGATTTCCTCTTTCATAGTATTAATCATGGTAAGGATCATACTCTGAAAGTTTTATGTTGGGTTTGGCTTTCATTGGTATTTTCTGTGGATTTGTTCTGGTGGAATCCCTCATTATGGGATTGATTCTTCGGCAGGAGATTGGTCTTCTGGTTTTGTTTCTCGTGGATCTGCACTTTGACTTGTACATTGTTGTTTTGTTTTAGGACCTTTCAGTTTCTGTTTTTCACTGAATCACGTAGTTAGATTGTAGCTTGCCAGTTATTACTAGTGCTTGCCTTGGATTGGGTATGTCTGTGTATGTTAGTATTATATCCTAGATGAGGCTACTAGGCTGTTAGTACGTCAGTTAAGTCAGGTTACGTTACCAGGGGGTGAGTATTAGTTTGGTAGTGCCATTTTACGATTTAGTTTCTTGATGAAATGGGGGGTGAGTGTGTGTACTCCCTGGAGTTGTATGTTGTGGGGTGGCTGTATGAGAAAGTTGATCTACAGCATTGATACTTTAAGGTCAGTAAGGTGAAAAGAAAAAGTTTACTTATCTTTGGGCTGGATGAGAGAAAACTCGCCCATGATATAATGATTGTAGTGGAGTCCAGATGTATGCCTGTGCTCCCTTTGTTCCTTAGAATTTTGCTTGAGTTTCCTTTGGGCTCTATGAATTCTGAGTAACAGTGTGCTTCCATGGACACGTGCTAGGTCGGTGGGCCAGAGGGGCAGAGGTCTGATGTTGATGGCAGAGTTCTTCACCTGCGATCTGGGAAGTGGGCGCGGAGAGGGGGGGGCGGGCCGGGGAGCTGTGAGTGGGTGTGCTGGCGGGCGGCTCCCGTGGGGGGCAGGGGGTGGGTGGGGTGGGTGGGCTTCGCTCCTTGGCTCAATGGCAGAATTCTTCACCTGGGATCCAGAGGGTGGCTAGGCGCACGGGGCAGGAGGGTGCGAGGGGCTTGGGTCGGGGGGGGCCCAGGCTAAGCGTAGTCGGCCTGGGTGCTCCCGCTGGGATGCGTGGGGCTCCGGGGTGTTGGAGGTGGGCTGGTCTCTCTCTCTCTCACTTACCTTGGGCGGCAGGCGGAGGGGGGGGATGGGCGGCGGCGGGGCGGGGCGGCGTGAGGGGCTGGGGTCTGTCCGGGCCGGGGGGCGCAGGCCACGCGCCGTCGGCCTGGGTGCTCGCCGGGACGCGTGGGGCTCCGGGTGGGGTCTCTTAGGGTTTTAAAGTTTTCATTGTAAAGGTCTTTTACTCCTTTGGTTAGGTATTACAAGGTATTTCATTGTTTAGGGGCTATAGTAAATGGGATTGTTTCTCTCAAGGCTTTTTCACTTTTTCATTCTGGGCATATAGGAAGGCCTCTGATTTTTGCACATTATTTTGTATCCTGCCACCCTCTGAACTTCCAATTGTTCCAGGAGCTTCCTGGTGGAGTTTTTGGGATCCCTCAGGTATAAGATCATGTCATCTGCAAATAGGGATAGCTTGACTTTTCCTTGCGATTTGAAACCTCTTATGTCCCTTTCTTGTTTAGGTTCAGCTAAGACTTCAAGTACAATATTGAGTAGAAGTGGTGAGAGTGGACAGCCTTGTTAGTTCCTGATCGAAGTGGGAATCTTCCAATTGTTCCCCATTGAGCATAATCCTGCTGTGGGCTTGTTGTATACAGCTTTTATTATATTGATAAAGGTTCCTTCCATTCCTACTGTCTCTAGCGTTTTGATCATAAAAAGCTGTTGGATCTTGTCAAAAGCTTTTTCTGCATCTATCGAGAGTATCATGTGGTCTTGGACTTTGGACTGGTTTACATGATGAATTACATTTATTGATTTGCGTATGTTGAACCAACCTTGTGTGCTGGGGATGAATCCTACTTGGGAGTGAAGGGCATTGCAGGAGCAGCAAAACTGCAAAGGAAAATCAACAAACCACAATCCAGAACTTCAGAGACTCTATATCGACCACCTAGAACTAGGCCAGACTAATCTCTCCCCATCCTGAAGCTCAGGGACATTTGCGGAAGAGGGGGCGGTAAGAGTGTAAGAGCAAAAGGACGGGAGGAGCAATGATATGCAAGATACTCCATACAGGTTAGGCTGAAGCAATCATAATTGGACTTTACATGCCCTGCGCAATGTCCAACACACTATTGACCTCACAAAGTCTAGCATCTGCTAAAGGCACCAAGATCCTTGAGAGCAAGGATTGAGCCACAGTAGTGTTCCTATAATTAAGGGGAACACGGGAAAGGGTTCAGGGAAAGGCCACTGGGTCCTTGTATGTCATCGGAGAGGAGGGCCCAGAGGAAAATCAGGCATGCACAAGAAAGGACTCTCTGGGAATTGGGGCAGGAGGCACTGGGGGATGGGGATGGAGGGGAGAGAGGAGGGGGAGCAGGGGATTCGGGGGAGGAGGAGGGAGGGAGGGAACTGGTGCACCTATTAAGTTTGTATGAGCTGAAATAATAATAAAAATGTATTAATAAAATAAAAAAACAAGAAGTCAGAAACAAGCGAACAAAAGATTATACTGCTTTGAAATTTCCTCTGCCAAGCAGTCCAGTTTAACTTCAGGCAAGCTTTCAGGATGAGGGCAAAAATTTCACTAAACTCTCGGCCAACACATGGCTCCATGTGCCACTCGTCCAGTTTCAAACACAGTTTCTGTTCCCCTCTGGACCATTACACACTGTGGTTCTACTGCCTGCATCTCTCACAGCATTGATCTCCTCTGAGCTCTTACGAGAAAGGTACATTTGGCCCCCTTGCCAAGACGCAAAGACTTTCTCAGCACAAAGTCCCAAAGTTCTTCATATTTCTCCCAACAAACAGTTCCAAAGGCACACTAGCCAAATCACAGCATTGGCCTTACTGCTGAGTACCAACTACTCTCAGTTTCACAAACAACTTCACATTGTGGTACCAGTTATTCTTAATCTCACAGCAATATCCCACTTCTGGTAACAATTTTTGTAATAGTTACTCCTAACTATTGCTATGAGAGAGCAGCCAAAGGCAAGCAACTTAAGGGAGAAAGTGAGGTTTATTCAGCTTACAGTTCCAAAGGGGAGGTATCGTCTCTCAAAGCAGAGGTGGTATGCCTGGCTGGCCAAAGCTGGGGGGCTAAGTCACCACACATCTTGGAGTGGAGAGCTGCAGACTGCTTGCAGCAAAGGCAGACTTCTTTTGGCTGGGTAGGGTGGGACTAATCTAATCAAGACACACCCCTTGTGACTGCCTTCCTTAGCAAAGCTCGACTCTCAAGGTGTTATGACTGCCAAATACATGAGACTATGGGGGACACATTTCAAACCATGACAGTGACATAATAGGCTAACCTTTGAAATCATAGCATCAGTGACATCTCAGGCATCTACCTAGTCGTATGCCTACAGACTTTTCTGACATCTCAAGTCATGGTCACATGACAGCCTAACAGTATCACTACAACCAAGCTGTAGTATCACAGCCTCACCAGTAACATCCCAGCCTCACTGTGACAGCTCAGCCTCATCACTGACATCAGCCTCACATCTGATATCACAGCCTAACTACTGAAATCTCCACTGAACTGTGTTGTCTTACTCTATCAATATTGATATCATAGCCTCATTTGCTATCTCAACATCACAATGACATTACAGCCTCCCAGTGACCACATAGCCATATTTTGACATCACAGCCCCACTATGACTTCACAGCCACACTGTGCCATCACAGCCTCACTGTGAAATCAAAGCCTCATGGTGACATCACATTCTCACCACTGGTATCCTATTTAGCCTTGCTATGGCACCACAGCCCTCACCACAGATAGCAAAGGCTCACACTTACATGACAGCCTCAGCAGTGACATCATAGCCTTTGACATCATAAACAGTGACACCACAGCCTCACATGTTACATCATTGCCTCATTATGACATCAATCTTCCCATGGATATTACAGCCTCACAGTGACCTCACAGATTCACTGTGATCTCACAGTCTAACCTGTTACATCATAGACTCACCTGTTACATCATAGCCTCATGGTGAAATCAGCTTTTCAACTGACAATACATCTTACACAGTGACCTCACAAGCTCACTGTGACATCAAAACATTTCTGTGAATTCACAGCCTCATAGCGACATCACAGTTTCACAATGATATCATAGCCTCACTGTAGCACTACAGCCTCATTTCTGACATCATGCACTCACCAGTGATAGCACAGCCTTCCTCTGACATCACAGACTCAGGTGTGACTACACAGCCTCACCAATAATGTCTAACCTCACTGTGAAATCCAAACATCATCCCTGATGTCTGTTTGTGACTTCTCACAGAATCAGCCCTGATATCAGAGGCTCACTATGACATCACAGCTTCACAGTAACCTCACATCCTGCCCACTGACACCATAAGCTCACTGTGACATCAGTTTTTTCACTGACATTTCACAGCCTCACTGTGACATCAGAGCATCCAGAAAGTTATCACCTCACAGTGACATAACAGTCCACAGTGACATACAACCTTCATGGTAACATCACAGCATCAGTGTGACATCACGGCCTCACCAGTGAGAGTACAGTCTCACCTGTGACATCCACATCACCTCTGATTAATCAGAAAACTGACATTACTGCCACACCAGACAACAAAGCCTTTGACATCAGAATCGCACCAATTTGATGTCACATCATAGGTTCACCACTGACATCACAGCCTCACAGTGACATCATAGACTTACTATGACATCTTTCTCACCACTGACATTCCAAACGTATTGTGACATCATATCTTCACCAGTGACCTCACAGCCTCATTGGGACATCAGCCTTACTACTAATATCACAGCGTCACTGTGCCATCCAAACCTCACTAGTGATATTACAACATCGCTGTCATCAGAGGCTCACTGTGACATCATAGCAATACTGTATCCTCACAGGCTCACTGTGACATTACAACTTGACACTGACACCACAGCCTCACTGAGACATCACAATCTGTCACATCAGCTTTGTTACTGACATAATATCCTCTTGGTGACATCACACACACACCTTTGACATATCCTCACTGTGACATCAGAGGCTCATCTCTGGAATCATTGCCCAAATGTGACATCACAGCATCAACCCTGACATTTTAGCCTCACTGTTTCATCAGAGCCTCACTATGACATCCCAGGCTCACCTATGAAATCATAGCCTCAGTGCGATATCAAACCCTCATTATCGACATGCTACCTAGGTTCACTATGACAAAAAATCCTCACCACTGAACTCAAAAGCTCACTGAACATGACAGGGCCCTGTGTCACATAGAGTGGTTATTGAAATACAACCTCACTGTGATATCACCTTCCCCAGTGAATAAAACTCATGTGATATCACAGTATAACCATGACATCAAAGCGTCACTTTGAAATAAAGCTTCACTCTGACATCATAGCCTGTCTGTGACATCGCAACCCCAGTTTGACAAAATAAACTCTGTGACATTAGATCCTGAACAACGAAAATACAGCTTCACCAATGCATAGTCTCCCTGTGAAAGCACAGTCCCTAGTGACATTACAACCTCACTGTGGCATCCAACCTCACTGTAACATCAAGGCACACTGGCCAACACATCTACTGTGACATCACAACCTCATGGTGACATCACTCCACTGTGAAATCACAGCCTCACCACTGGTCTCATCCTAACCTTGCCACGTCACCACAGCAACAACATATATACAGGCTCACAGTGACATTTGAGCCTAAATAGTGAAATCATAGCCTTAACATCATAAACGTGACACCACAGCCTCACATCTACATACTGCCTCATAGTGAAATCAGTCTTCCCACAGACTCATAGTAACTACAAGATACACTATGAACTCAAAATCTAACCTGTTACATCATGAACTCACCTGTACATCATAGCCTATGGTGAAATCAGCCTTTCAACTGACATCACATTTCCACAGTGCATCACAGTTCATGGTGACATCACAACCTCTCTGTGAATTCACAGCCTCTATGTGACTCACAGCTTCACAGTGATATCACAGCTCACTGTGGCCTATAGCCTCATTTCTGAATCATGGCTTCACAAGTGACAGCACAGTCTCACCTGTGACATCAGCGTCGAAACTGACATTAGTCAGAGCACTGACCTCACTGCCACACCAGTGACAACACAGCCTTTGACATTACAGCCTCACCAGTGTCACTGTCACTTAATAGTTTTACCACTGACATGACAGCCTGACCAGTGACATCATTGATGCATTATGATGATATCTTTCTCACCACTTATATTACAGCATATTGTTACATCACACTTTCACCAGTGAAATCCACAGTCTCATTGTGACATCAGCACACCACTAACATCACAGCCTCATGTGGCATCAAAACCCCTTTAGTGACAACCAACATCACTGTGTCGTCAGAGACTCACAGTGACAAAATAGCCACACTGTGTCCTCACAGCCTCACTGTGACATTACAACCTGACTGTGACATCACAGCCTCACTGAGACATCACAATCTCTTTATGACATCAGCCTTGCCACTGACATAATAGCCTCATGGTGACATCACATACACACCTCTGACATAGTCTCACTGTGAGTTCACAGCCTCAATGTGACATCACAGCCTCATATCTGACATCACTGCTTCACTGTAACATCATCCTTGTCACTGACATCACAGACTCTCTGTTACTTCACAGCCTCCACTGTGATATCACAACTCCTTGTGACATCACAACCTCACTGTGACCCCCACAGCCACACAGTGACACCAAAGCCTCATGATGGCATCACAACCTCACTGTGATATCACAGCCTCAATTCTGAGGTTATATCCTCACTATGACATCAGAGGTTCACCTCTGAAATCATTGCCCAACTGTGAATCACAGCATTGACTCTGGCGTTATAGCCTCCCTATTTCATCACAGCCTCATTGTGACATCACAGTGTCACCACTGAGAAGACAGGCTCACCATGATATTACAGCCTCACAAGTGAACCCACAATGTCATGGTGACATCATAACCTCACTGTGGCATCACAGTCTCACCAGTTATATCACATCATCAATGCAAACTCTAGCCTCATCTCTTACATCAGCTTCACATCTGAAATCACAGCACAATCATGACTCCACAGCTTCACTGTGCAACACAGCCTCACTGTGACATCAGCTTGCCACCGGTATGACTGTTTCATTGTGACTTCATAGCCTCACAGTGACCAACCAACTCCTATGTATCACAGGCTCATGGTGACACCACAGCCACACGGTGACATCAAAGCCTAACGGTGGCAACACAGATTCACCAGTAACCTGCCAGCTTGACTGTGACATCATACTCTCGTCACTCACATCAGCCTCATTCTGATATCACAGTGTAACTACTAAAATCCCATCCTCGGTGTGATGTCACAGTCCTGCTCCACTGACATCACAGCCTCGCTGTGACATAACAGCCTCACCATTGAGGTTTATAGCCTCACTGTGACATGAAAGCCTCACTCTGACATCACAGGCTTACCCCCGAAATCATTGCCCAACCGTTACATCACAGCATCAACTTTGACATTATTGCCTCACTGTTTCATCCCAGCCTCATTATCATATCACAGGCCTACCTCTGAAACCATAGCCTCAATGCGACATCACACCCTCATCACTGACATCTTACCTAGCCTCACTATGGCACCACAGTCTCATTAATGACCTCACAGGCTCACTGAAACATGTCAGCCTCCCTGTGACACCACAGTGTTGACAATGATATCAATACCTCACTGTGACATTACAATTTCCCCAGTGACATCACAACCTCACAGTGACCTCACAGCCTCATTGTGACAACACAGTCATACTGTGCCTTCAAAGCATTACTGTCACATAAATCTTCACCTCTGCCATCATAGCATCACTGTGACATCACAGCATCATGGTGACATGAAAACCTCACTTTGAAATCACCACCTCTACTGTGACATTACAACCTGACAGTGACATCATAGCCACACTGTGACATCAAAACGCTATACATCAGCTTTGCCACTGACATAATAGCCTCCTGGTGACATCACATGCACACCTCTGACATAGTCTCACTGTGACATCACAAGCATCTACACTGACATCATAGCCTCATTGGGACATCAGTCTTGACACTGACATCACAGCCTCACTGTGACATCCCAGCTTCCAGAGTGATATCCCCTCAGGGTTATATGACAGTCCATCATGACCTACAATGCTCACAGTGATTCATAGACTCACTGTGATATCACAACCTCACAGTGGCAACACAGCCTCAGCTGTGATATCAGCATTGCCAATGACATTAGTCAGAACACTGACATCACTGCAACACCAGTGACAACACAGCATTTGACATCACAGTCTCACCAGTTTCACTGTCACATAATAGGTTACCACTAACATCATGGCCTCACTGTGACATCAGCCTTGCCACTAACATCACAGTTTCACTGGGACTTCAAAGCCTCCACCGTGACATCATAAACTTCCTGTGATATCACAGGCTCACAGTGACACCACAGCCACACAGCAACATCAAAACCTCGATGTTGCATTACAGACTAACAGTGACCTCACAGCCAGCCCACTGACACTACAGGCTCACCTGTTACATCATAGCCTCATTGTGACATCAGTCTTGACACTGATATCACAGTCTCACTGTGACATCATGGCCTCACCATTGACAGCACAGCTTCACCTGTGACATCAGCATCTTCACTGGCATTAGTCAGAACACTGACATAACTGCCACACCAGTGACAACACAACCTTTGACTTCACAGACTCACTGATGTCACTGTAACATAACAGGTTCACCACTGACACCATAGTGGTGATCCATTATGCATTATGGTGGTTATGATTCCTAACTTTAAGAGCACAGCAATGGACAAACAGGAAAAGGGGATCACCTGCTCACCTTCAGGCACTGTAAGCACAAGAATACAAAACGAAAGGGGCAGCTCAACAAAATTTACCCAAGTGGGTGTCTCATGCACAATGAAGTCGGACCACACCATGTTGGAGCACCAGAGTCTCATTCGTTCTTAGAATTAACCAGACAAATCGCTCCACAAACTGAGAATGGCCAAACACCACCGACCACGGAATCAAGAAGGAGCTATCAATCTGGTATCCCACCTAGCCTTACTAGGACACTGCAGCCTCACCACAGATAGCCCAGGCTCACAGTCACATGACAGCCTCAGCAGTGACATCATAGCCTTTGATATCATAGGCAGTGACATCACAGCCTTACATATTACCTCACTACTCATTGTGACATCAATCTTCCCACAGATATCACAGCCCCCCAGGGACCTGACAGCCGCACTGTGACCTCATAGTCTAACCTATTCCATCCTGTTACATCATAGCCTCATGGTGAAATCAGCATTGCCACTGAAATCATATCTTCCACAGTGACCTCACAGCTTCAAAGCACCACTGACATGCCAGCCTGAGTGTGACATCATACCCTCATCACTCACACAAGACTCATTCTGGTATCACAGTCTAACCCTGAAATCCAAATTCACTGGATGTCATAGTCCTGCTCCACTGACACAACATATAAACACAGAGCATATAAACATACAAACACATGAACAACATACAATTTACTGGCAACTGGCAACTGTACAACTTACCCAACCTGTCTTAAAATTACTCTTGAAAGCTTTATCAAAGGCAGATTAACATTTAGGAAAACATTTAAACATTTAAAGCAAGATCTCATATTAGTTAAGTCCAGCAGCTTAGCTTAATTATGAAAGACATTAAAAGCAGATTAAACTTTAAAATTTAGCGCCAAAGCCAAATTAGTATTTAACAAACTTTATATTTCTCTGTTTTTTTTTACTCTAGCAAGGAAAACCACCCTCATCCATTTCAACATTCCTCTAGTCCAGCAGTCTTAACCTTGAGGCCTCCAGTCATTAGGAGAGATTTTAAGGCACATATTTGGGGCTCCATACAATGTGAGGGTAGGTTGCCCATTTTTCTAAAGAACAGAGATGAGACTAAAGAGGGACAGACAACACAAGGCATGTATCGGACCAAAATGTCTTGTGCTTGGTGGGGGACTTCCATAGTTCTTAGGCCACAGGCGTATGCCCACACAGTGTCTGTGGAGGAGGAGGGTTGGTCATGAGACCACTCCTGGGTTCCATCTCCTGGGGAGTCAACACTTATGTGGAGATTCCAGGTGAAACAGAACCAAAATACGGACCTCCCTATCCGTGTACAGAGAAACATAGAGGAACCAGAGGAAATGGTCTCCCCACACTTAGAAGAGAATGAATCATTGCTACTGACCAGGGAACTCATTTAACAGCTAAAGAAGTATGGCAGTGGGCTCATGACCATGGAATTCATTGGTCTTACCATGTTCCCCACCATCCTGAAGCAGCTGGCTTGATAGAACAGTGGAATGGACTTTTAAAGGCACAATTACAGCATCAATTCGATGATAATTGTATGGAGGGATGGGGTAGAATTCTCTAGAAGGCAGTATATGCCTTAAACCAGCATCAATATATGGTACTCTGTCTCGCGAAGGTAAAGAACATTAAACATGAAGGGGCCAACTTACTGAAAAACAACCAATGGGGCCACAGTACTCAACATTTGGTGCCACAAGGGGAAAAGGGCCACCATGGAAGCCCCATGTTGGGGCGCCAGATGTAGCAGTCTCAAGGACCCACAGAGACTCTTAGGGGCAGGGGTAAGCAGGTGTAAAATCAACATCACAGACTCCAGAAATCAGGTGAGTGGCAAAGCAGGCTCTCAGGCTTGCATGCTCATTTATTGTAAATAGCAGGCTGATTATTATCCCACCAACATCACATAAGTCCCAGAATGAGTTATTTTGCTGTGTTGTCTTGTTTGCATTGGTCTTCTCAGTCAGGTGGTTTGACATCAGCACCAGGTACAGCAGAAGGTTCTGGTTTGGGGAAGTTGCAATCGTGCATATGGTGCATACAGAAAATATAGGCTGCATGGTCCATTCCTCCTACAGATGAGGACATTGAACCACCAATTCTGATGCATTTATTCCACAGAGGAAATGGTCTCCCCACACTTAGAAGAGAATGAATCATTGCTACTGACCAGGGAACTCATTTCACAGCTAAAGAAGTATGGCACTGGGCTCATGACTATGGAATTCATTGGTCTTACCATGTTCCCCACCATCCGAAGCAGCTGGCTTGATAGAACAGTGGAATAGACTTTTAAAGTCAATTACAGCATCAATTAGATGATAATGTGTGAAGGTATGGGGTAGAATTCTCAGAAGGCAGTATATGCCTTAAACCAGCATCAATATATGGTACTGTGTCTCCTATAGCACGATTCACGGGTCAGGAATCAAGGGGTGGAAACAGGAATAACTCCCTTACTGTCACCCCTAGTGACCCATTGGAAAAATTTGTTTCCTGTTCCCACAAGCACGTATTCTACTGGCTTTGAAGTTTGTGTCCAGAGCAGGGAATGCTTCTGCCGGGAGACACAGCAACTATTCCTGAACTGGAAGCTAAGGCTTCTTCCTGGTTATTTTGGACTTCTGATGCCCTTGAGCCAACGGGATAAGAAAGAAATATCAGTGTTAGGAGGAGTGATTGACCCAGACCACAAAGGGGAAATTGAACTGGTTCTCCACCTAGTGGTAATTAAGACTATGTCTGGAGTGTAGGCGATCCACTGAGGAATCTCTTGGTATTACCATGTCCTGTGATTAAGTCAATGGGAATTTACAGCAACCCAACACAGGAAAGACAATGGTTCAGATCCTCCAGAAATGAGTATGGTAAACCTCCAGGTAAAGAGCCAAGACCTTTGGAAGTGCTTGCTGAAGGTGGAGGAAATACAGAATGGGTAGTAGAAGAATGTAGTTATAAATACCACCTAAGGTCACATAACCAGTTATAGAAATGAGGGAATAATTGCCATGAGTGCTCCTGGTCCAGACTGTCAAGAATAGACCTGTGCGTGTGCACTACTCTAAGAAGATTTTTTGTTATGTAATGTAATTTTAATCTGTAGTTATGTGATAAAATGTTGTAATTTGCATTATGATATGTGTTATGGGACACTAAAGACTAAGCTTTTCTCAAGGGGAGTTGTGATTAATCTTGTAAAAATAAGCATGTGTGGTTATACATGGACAGCTATTATGTTAGGCAGAATTATGAATCTTACTGCTTTTATTTGGAGATTTTTAAATGGCCTAAAAATGTGATTTGTTGTCAAGTTGACAAGTGTGTAATTGTGATTTAAGCCTGTGTGTCAACTTGACCAACCGGTATTAACTAAGGTGGGCTGAGTCCACCTTGGAAAGGATTAATTGACACCACTTGATAGGATTGTATTGGCACTGGATCCTATCAGAACCTCCAAAGCTCTCAGGATCTTCCCAGTTCTACATCATTAAAAAGGAGCCACCAGGAGAACAGATGCCTTCTTGAAGCTGTGCTAGGAATGCTTTTCCTTCCAGCTGCCAGGTTTCTTCAACTGTCTAGCCTTCCAATCCACCAAGTTGTTATCGGCTAGACTAAAGATTAGAAATTCTTCAGCATTCAGCTATCACCCTCTTGACTACCAAAGTGCACAGCTACCAACAGCCATTGTTAGACTACCTTGACTACCTCAGCCATATTATAAGCCAATTCAATACATTCCCTATATTACATAAATATATATATGTATATTCATTGTGTTGATTCTGCATCTCTAGAAAACCTGACTAATATGTCATGATAGCACAGTGTTGCTATTGACATCACAACCTCACTGTGACATCACAACTTCCCCTAGTGACATTGCAACCTCACAGTGACATCACAGCCTCATTGTAACATCACAGTCATGCAATGCCATCAAAAAAACACTGTGACATAAAGCTTCACGCCTGACATCATAGTCTCACTGTGACATCACAACCTCAGTTTCACACAATAAACTCACTGTGACATTAGAGCCTCACCAGTGACAATACAGCCTCACCAATGACATAGTTTCCCTGTGAAAGCACAGTCAATACTGACATCACAATTTCACTGCAACATCACAACCTCACTGTGACATCACAGCTACACTGTGCCAGCAGAGCCTCACTGTGATATCACAGCCTCACCACTGATAGGACAGGATCACCGTAATTGTACAGCTTCACCAGAGTCATCACAGTCTCACCTGTGACATCAGCATTGCCACACTGACATTAGTCAGAATACTGACAAAACTTCCACACCAGTGACAACACAGCCTTTGGGATCACAGCCTCACCAGTGTCACTGTCATGTAATAGGTATACAAAAGACATCATAACCTCACCAGTGACATCATAGATTCATCACTAACATTCTAGCCTTATTGTGATAGTACACCATCACCAGAGACATCACAGCTTATTGTGGTATCAGCCATACATTAACATCACAGCCCCACTGTGGCATCCAAACCTCTCTAGTGACATCACAACATCACTGTATCATCAGAGCCTCACTGTGACATCTTACACACTGTGTCCTCAAAACCTCACTGAGACATTGCAACCTGACAGTGATATCACAGCCACTCTATGACATCACAAACTCACTGTGACATCAGCATTGCCACTGACATAATAGGTTTGTGGTGCCATCACATACACACCTCTGAAATAGCATCACGATGATATCACAGCCTCAAATATAACTTCACATCACTTCTGACATCATGGCCTCACTATGATATAAGCCTTGCCACTGATACCACAGTCTCACTGTGACTTCATAGCTTCCAACATAACATCAGCATCTCACTGTGATATCACAAGCTCACAGTGACACCACAAGCACACAGTGATCTCAAAGCCTCACAGTGGCATTACAGCTTATCCAGTAATATGCTATACTCACTGTGACAACGTACCCTCATCACTCACATCAGCCTCATTCTGATATCACAGCCTAACCACTGAAATCACTTCTTCAAGGTGATGTCATAGTCTCACTCCACTGACATCACAGTCTCACTGTAATATCATGGCATAACTGGTGAAACACAGCCTCACTGTGACATCACAACCTCAACTCTAAAGTTATAGCCTCGCTGTCTCATCACAGCCTCACTATGACATCACAGGCTCACATCTGAAATCATAGCCTCAACGCAACATCACACACTCATCACTGACATCCTACCTACCCTCACTATGGCACCACAGCCTCTCCACTGACCTCATAGGCTCACTGAAACATGACAGCCTCCCTGTGACACCACAGTGTTGCTATTCACATCACAATGTCACTGTGACATCACACCTTACCCAGTGATATCATAACCTCTCAGTGACATCACAGCCATACTTGCCATCAAAGCACCACTGTGACATAAAGTTTCACCTCTTAATCATAGACCCACCGTGACATCACAGCCTCAGTTGGACACAATAAACTCCCTGTGAATTTAGAGCTTCATTGAAAATACAGCCTCACCAATGACAGTCTCCCTGTGAAAGCACAGTCACTACTGACATCAGAACCTCAATGTGACATCACAACCCCACTCTGACATCATAGCCACACTGTGTCTGCAATGTCTCAATGTGACATCACAGCCTCATCAATAATATGACAGGCTCACTGTGATATTACACCGTGAAACCACAGCCTCATGGTGTCATCATAACCTCAATATGACATCACAGAATCACCACCTCACTGTGACATCACCACCTCACTGTGACATCAGCCTCGCCACTGACATTATAGCCTCATGACGACATCACATACATACCTCTGACATAGCTTCACTGTGACATCACAGGCTCCATGTGAGATCACTGCATCACCACTGACTTCATAGCCTCATTGTGAAATCAGTCTTGCCACTGACATCACATCTTTCACAGTGACCACAGCCTCACTGTGGCATCACAACCTCTCTGTGATCTCACAACCTCATAGGGACATCACAGCTTCACAGTGATATCACAGCCTCATTGTGACATTATAGCCTCATTTCTCACATCACAGCCTCACTGTGAAATCACAGCCTCACTATGAAATCAGAGCCTCACTGGGACATAACAGGCTAACCTCTGAAATCATAGCATCAGTGACACCATGGACATCATGCCTACCCTTGCTATGACACCACAGTCTCATCACTGACATCTCAGGCTCACGGTCACATGACAGCCTCAACTGTGACACCACAGCTTTGCTGTGGCATCACATCCTCACCATTAACACCCAGCCTCACTGTGACTTTTCAGCCTCATCATGGACATCAGCTTCACTTCTGACATCATAGCATAACCATTGAAATCAGAGCTGAACTGTGATGTCATAGTCTATCACCACTAATATCCTAGCCTCGCTTTGATATCACAACCTCACAGTAACATCACAGCCTCTCATCTGGCATCACAGCATCAATGTGACTGCACAGCCTCACCACTAACATTCTAACCTTACTGTGAAATCAAAGCATCACCCCTGATGTCACAGCCTCACTGACATCTCATAGAATCAGCCCTGATATGAGAACCTCACTGTGACAACACAGCCTCACATGTTATATCACTGCTTCGTTGTGACATCAGGAGTGCTGCTTCAATTTCACAGAGAGGTTAGGATGTCAGTGGTGAGGCTGCACAGTCACACTGAGGCTGTGATGTCAGAGGTTAGGCTGGGATGTCACTGTGAGGGAGTGAGGTTACCATGAGTTTGTGATATCAAGGAGAGGCTGTGATATCAGTGGTGATATACTATGACATCAGAGTTTGGCTGAGATTTCAATGGTTAGGTTGTGATGTCAAGAAGTGAGGCTGCTGTCAGTGATGAGGCTGAGATGTCCTAGTGAGGTTCATATGTTACTGTTGAGACTGAGATGCCACAGCGAGGCTGTGGTGTCACTGTTGGGGCTGTCATGTGACTGTGAGTCTGAGATGTCAGTAGTGAGGCTGTGGTGTCATAATGAAGCTAGGCAGGATGTCCGTGGTGTCACTGATGCTATGATTTCAGAGGTTTGTCTGTTATGTCACTGCGAGTCTGTGATACCAGTGTTTAGACTGAGATGTCACAGTGAGGCTGTGATATCAGAAATGAGGCTATAATACCAAAGTGATTCTGTGATATCACTGTGAAGCTGTGATGACACTATGAGGCTATGATATCACAGAGAGGTTGTGATGTCACAGTGAGGCTGTTAGGTCACTGTGGAAGATGTGATGTCAGTGGCAAGGACACTGCAGCCATAAGGCTATGATGTAACAAGTGAGTATATGATGTAACAGCTTAGACTGTGAGGTCACAGTTAGGCTGTGAGGTCACTGCGAGGCCGAGATATCTGTGGGAAGCTTGATGTCACAGTGAATAGTGATATAACATGTGAGGTTGTAGTGTCACTGTTTATGATGTCAAAGGCTATGATGTCATTGCTGAAGCTGTCACGACACTAAGAGCCTGTACTATCTGAGGTGAGGCTGTGGTGTCATGGCAAGCCTGGGTAGGATAACAGTGGTAAGGCTGTGAAGTCACAGTGAGGTTGTGATGTCACCATGAGGCTGTGATGTCACAGTGCAGCTGTGAGACTGATATGAGAGAAGAGGCTGAGATGTGGCATTGACGATATGATATAACTGGTGAGGCTGTGATGCCACTGTGAGGTTATGATGTTGCCATAAGGCTGTTGTGTCATTGCTGAGGCTGTAATATCATGGTGAGCCTGTCCAATTCAGTGGTGAGGCTGTGATGTCACAGTGAGGCTCTGCTGGCACACTGTGGCTATGAAGTCACAGTGAGGTTGTGATGTCACAGAGAGGTTATGATGTCACCATCAGGCTGTGATGTCACTGTTGGGGCTGTAATATTACGGTGAGTCTGTATGGTCAGTGGTGAGGTTGTGATGTCACAGTGATGCTGTGATGGCAACTGTGGCTGTGAAGTCACAGTGAGGTTGTGATGTCACAGAGAGGTTATGATATCACCATCAGGCTGTTATGTCACTATGGGCCTGTAATATTATGGTGATCCTGTCCTATCAGTGGTGAAGCTGTGATGGCACAGTGATGCTGTGATGTCACACTCTGGCTGTGATGTCACAGTAAGGGTGTTATGTCAGTAGTGACTCTGCTTTCACAGGGAGACTATGTCACTGGTGAGGTTGTATTATCACTGGTGAGGCTCTAATGTCACAGTGAGTTTATTGTGTCAAACTGAGCCTGTGATGTCACAGTGAGGCTATGATGTCAGTGGTGAAGCTTTATTTCACAGTGATGTTTTGATGGCACTGTATGGCTATGATGTCACTGTGAGGTTGTGATGTCCCTGGAGACGCATGATGTCACAGTGAGGTTTTGATGTCAACAGTGACACTGTGGTGTCACAGGGATGCTGCCATATTTCAGTGATTCTGTGAGGTCAGTGGTGATGCTGTGCTGTCATAGTTAGGCAAGTTAGGATGTCAGTGATGAGTGTGTGATGTTGCATTGAGTCTTTGATTTCAGAGGTGAGCCTGTGATGTCATAGTGAGGCTCTGATGAAACAGTGAGGCTATATCATAAGAGTTAATGCTGTGATGTCACAGTTGGGCAATGATTTCAGAGGTTAATCTGTGATGTAAGATTGAGGCCGTCATGTCACTGTGATGCAGTAACCACAGAGGTGAGGCTCTGATGTCACAGTGAAACTGTGTTTTCACCAATGATTCGTGATGTCACAGAGATTGTATGATTTCAGAGTGGAGCTTTATGTCACAGTGATGCTTTGATGGCATAGTATGTCTTTGATGTCACAATGAGGCTGTAATGTCACTGTGAGGTTGTGAGGTAACTGGATGTCACAGTGAGGTTGTGATGTCAATAGCGACACTGTGGTGTCACAGGGAGGCTGTCATATTTCAGTGAGACTGTGAGGTCAGTGTCTGCCTGTGGTGTCATAGGTAGGCTAGGTAGGATGTCAGTGATTGACTTATGACTTCAGATGTCAGCCATGTGATAGTGAGGCTGTGATGTCAGAAGTGAGGTTAAAATGCCACAGTATGGCTGTGATATCACTATGAAGCTGTTATGTCTCTATGAGTCTGTGACATCACAGTTAGGTTATGATGTCACAGTGAGCCTTTGAGTTTACTGTGGAAGATGTGATGTCAGTGGCTAGGCTGATTTCTCCATGAGGTGATGATGTAACAGATGAGTCTATGATGTAACAGGTTAGACTGTGAGGTCACAACGAGGCTGTGAGGTAAATGTGAGGCTGTGATATATGTGAGAAAATTGATATCAGAATGAGGCAGTGATGTAATGTGAGAGGCTGACTTGCCACTGTTTATTATGTCAAAGGCTATCACTTCTAAGGCTGTCAAACCACTGTGAGACTGAGTTATCTGTGGTGAAGTTGTGGTATCATAGTAAGGCTAGGTAGGATACCAGGTGTGAGGCTCTGATGTCACAATGAGGCTGTGATGACACGCGGAAAGTTGTGATGTCACTGTGAGGTTGTGATGTTAAGAATGATATTGTGATGTCAAAGGGAGGATGTGATGTTTCAGTGAGCCTGTGAGGTCAGTGTCGAGGCTGTGGTTTCATAGTGAGACCAGGTAGGATGTCAGTGATGAGGGTGTAATGCCTCATTGATGCTATGATTTTAGAGGTGAGCCTGTGATGTCATTGTGAGCCTGTGATGTCACAGTGAGGCTATAACTTCAGAGGTGAGGCTGTGATGTCATAGTAGACTGTGTTATCACCAGTCATGCTGTGATACAACAGTGAGGCTGTGATGTCAGTGGAGACTATGACATCACAATAAGGACGTCATTTCAGTGTTTAGGCTGTGTTGTCAGAATGAGGCTGATATGAGTGATGAAAGTATGATGTTACACTAAGGCTAGCATGTCACTGGTGAGTCTGTTATGCCATCGTGAGGCTTTTATGTCACCATGTTGTTGTGATGTCCCTGTGAGCCCGTGGTCACAGGGAGATGGTGATGTTACAGTGGAGGTTTTGAGGTTGCATTGAGACTGTGATGTCAGTAATAAGGCTAAGGTCACAGTAAGGCTATGATGTCAGTGTTGATACTGTGATGTCCCATTGAGGCTGAGATGTCACAGTGAGGCTATGTCAGAGGTGTGAATGTGATTTCACCATTAAGCTATTATATCAGTGGCAAGATTGATGTCACAGTGAGTTTGTGAAGTCATTGTGAGGCTATTATGTCATTGTCAGGTAGTAATATCACAGTGAGTCTGTGATTACGCAATGTGGCTATGTCACAGGGAGGCTTGGATGACACAGTGATGTGATGTAACTGGAGAGGTTTGTATGGCACAGTATGGCTGAGATGTTAGTGGTGAGGCTGATGTGACAATGAGGCTGTGATGTCAGTGTTGAATGTGTGAAGTCACAATAAGCATGGAATATTAATGATGAGAAAGGTGTCATAGTGAGTCTATGATGTCACTGGTGATGCTATGATGTCAGTGGTGACATTGTGAGCCTGTGATATCTGGGGTAAGGCTGTGGTGTCAAAGTAAGACTATGTAGGATACCAGTTGGGGCTGTGATATCACAGTGTGGCTTTGATGTCACAGTGTGGATGTGATGTCACTGTGAGGTTGTAATGTTACATGTGGCTGTGATGTCACTGTGAGGCTGTGAGGTCATTGTGAGGCTGTGGTGTTACCGTGAGGTTGTGATATCACAGTGACGCTGTGATATCAGTGGTGATAGACTGTGACATCACAGTTTGGCTGAGATTTCAGCGACTAGTCTGTGATGTCAGAAGTGAGGCTGATGTCAGTGATGAGGCTGAGATGTCTCAGTGAGGGTGGGATGTTACTGGGGGTGCTGTGATGCCACAGCGAGGCTGTGGTTTCACTGTTGAGGCTGTCATGTGATCGTGAGCCTGAGATGTCTGTGATGAGGCTGTGGTGTCTTAGCAAGTCTAGGCAGCATGTCTGTGGTGTCACTGTTGCTATGATTTCAGAGGTTAGCCTGTTATCTCACTGAGACTGTGATGTCAGATGTGAGGCTGTAATGTCATTGTGAGGCTGTGATGTCACAAGTGAGGCTGTAATGTCACCGTGAGGCTGTGATGTCACAGCACAGCTGTGAGGTCAGTGTTTAGGCTGTGATTTCAGAAGTAAGACTGGTGTGAGAAATGAGGCTGAGACGTTGCATTGATGGTATGATATATCTGGTGAAGCTGTGATGCCACAGTGAGTATATGAGGTCACCATGAGCCTGTGGTGTCCCTGGTGATGCTGTAATATCACGGTGAGCCTGTCCTATCAGTGGTGAGGCTGTGTGATGTCACAGAGAGGCAGTGCTGGCACAGTGTGGCTGTGATGTCACAGTGAGTTTGTGATGTCACAGTAAGGTTGTGATATCAGTACTGAATGTGCTTCTACAGGGAAACTATTTCATTGGTGAGGCTGTATTGTCACTGGTGAGGATCTAAGGTCACAGTGAGTTTATTGTGTCAAACTTAAGAAGTGATCTCACAGTGAGGCTATGATGTCAGTGGTGTTTACCTGATAGTGATGCTTTCATTTCACCTTATGGTTGTGATGTCACTGTGAGTTGTGATGACACGAGGGAAGTTGTGATGTCACAGTGAGTTTGTGATGTCAATATCGATTGTACTGTCACAGGGACACTTGGGTTTCAGTGATCCTGTGAGGTCACTGTTGAGGCTGTGATGTCATAATGATGCTAGGTAGGATGTCAGTGATGAGGGTGGGATATCACATTGAGGCTATGATTTCAGAGGTTAGCCTGAGATATCATAGTGAGGCTGTGATGAAGCAGTGAGGGTATAATGTCAGAGTCGATACTGTGATGTCACAGTTGGGCAATGATTTCAGAGGTGAGCCTGTGATGTCATAGTGAGGCTGTGATGTCACAATGAGGCTATAACCTCAGAGGTAAGGCTGTGATGTCACTGTGAGGCTGTGTTGTCTGCAGGGATACCTTGATATCACAGTGAGGCTGTGATGTGGAGCAAAACTATGACAACGCAGTGAGGATAAGATATCAGAATGAGGTTGTTGTGATTGATGAGAGTATGATATTACAGTGAGGCTGGTTTGTCAATGGTGACGCTGTGATGCCACCGGGAGGCTTTGATGTCTCATGTGGCTCTGGTGACACCATGACCCCATGATGTCATAGGGATTTGGTGATGTCACGATGGAGGCTGTGAATTCAGTGGTTAGACTGTGACTTGAGAAGTGACACTGATGTGAGAGATGAGGCTGAGATGTTGCATTGACAATGTGATATAACTGGTTAGGTTGTGATGCCACAGTAAGTTTATGATGTCACCATGAGCGTGTGGTGGAACTGGTGAAGCTCTAATATCCTGGTAAGCCTCTCCTATCAGTGATGAGGCTGTGATGTCACAGTGAGGCTGTGTTGGCACAGTGTGTCGACAATGTCACAGTGAGGTTGTGATGTCAGAGGTTAACCTGTTATGTCACAGAGAGGCTGTGATGCCAGAGATGAGACTCTGATGTCACAGTGAGACTGTGATGTCAGAATTGAAGCTATAATGCCACAGTGAGGCTGCGATATCATTGTGAAGCTGTGATGTCACTGTAAGACTGTGAAATCACTGAGAGGTTGTGATGTCACAGTGAGGCTGTGAGGTCACTGTGTAAGATGTGATGTCAGTGGAGCAAGACTCTGACATCACAGTGAGGATGTGTGTTGCAGTTCATCTGCATAGTTGCTGATAAATGACTATCAAACAGCTTAAAGGAACAAGGGGTTTATTCTCTTACAACAGTCTGGTTACAGTTCATAGTCCAGCTTGACAGCAGAGAACAGACCAACACCAGGGCTGAGGGAACTGGCCACTATAACGGCATAATGGCTGAGAGATGGACAATCCTTAATTGCCAGACCAGCATGTCTGGCCAAGTACACAGAAGGATGCCAACTCTCTAAACCAGCTCTCTGTGATTTATCCAGGGCTTAATCCCACCCACCATGGGCTTAGTCTTCCTCAGCAGCTAGACAATCTCCTTTAGGTTTGCTCTGGGCTTAACTCAACCATCAACTCTCTACAACTGTGCCCAGAGCTCAAACCCTCAATCAAATTGACACCGGTGCCTAACTATGACAATGTGATTTCAGTGGTTAGGCTGTGACTGCGACTGATGTGAGGGATGAGGGTATGTCACAGTGAGGCTGGCATGTCATTGGTGAGGGTGGAATGCCACCATGAGGCTTTGATGTAACGTGTTGCTGTGGTGTCATCGTGAGACTGAGATGTCACAGGGAGTTAATGATGTCACATGGAGGCTGTGATGTCACAGTGAGCTGTGATGTCACAGTGCAGCTGTGAGATCAGTAGTTAGGCTGTGAGTTAAGAAGTGAGCCTGTTGTGAGAGATGAGGCTGAGATGTTGCATTGAGGATGTGATATAACTAGTGAGGCTGTGATGTCACAGTGAGGTTGTGATGTCACCATGAGACTATGGTGCCACTGGTGAGGCTGTAATATCACAGTGAGCCTGTTCTATGAGATGTGAGGCTGTACTGTCACAGTGAGGCTGTGCTGGCACAGTATGGCTGTGATGTCAGAGTGAACTTGAGATGCCACAATGAGGTTGTGATGTCAGTAGTGACTGTGCTTTCATTGGGAGATTATGTCGTTGGTGAAGCTGTATTATTACTCTTCAGGCTCTAATGTCACAATGAGTTTATTGTGTCAAACTGAGGCTATGATGTCTCAGTGGGGCTAAGATGTCAGAGGTGAATGCTTCTGTGACAGTGAAGCCTTGATTTCACAGTGTGTCTTTGATGTCACTGTGAGGTTGTGATGTCAATAGTGACACTGTGGTGTCACAGGGAGGCCGTCATGTTTCAGTGAGACTGTGAGGTCACTGGTGATTCTGTGGTACCATACTGAGGCTAGGTAGTATGTAAGTGATGAGCGTGTGATGTTGCATTGAGGCTATGATTTCAGAGATTAGCCTGTGGTGTCATAGTGAGGCTGTGATGAAACACTGAGGCTATAATGGTGAAGTCGATGCTGTGATGTCACAGTTGGGCAATGATTTCAGAGGTGAGCCTGTGATGTCATCGTGAGGTCGACATGTCACAGTGAGGCTATAACCTCAGAGGTGAGGCTGTGATGTCACAGTGTGGCTATGTTGTCTGCAGGGATACCTTGATATCACAGTGAGGCTGTGATATCAGTGGAGCGAGACTAGAACATTAGAGTGAGAATGTGATTTCAGTGGCAAGACTGATCTCACAATGAGGCTGTAATGTATCAGGTGATCCTGTGGTTTCACTGGGCATGCTATCAGGTCACTGTGAGGATGTGTTGTCATAGTAAGGCTGTGATGTCAGGCTGATTCTATCAGATGTTAGTAAGGTTGTGACATCAGGGGTGATATTTTGATTTCACAGTGAGGTTCAGATGTCATTGGTGAGGCTGTGCAGTCACAGAGGCTGTGATGTTAGGGGAGAGGCTGTGATGTCAATGTGAGACTGTGATGTCACAGGGAGGCTTTGTCAGAGTTGTGTTTGTGATGTCACTAGTAGGCTATTATGTCAGTGGCAAGGCTGATGTCACAGTGAGTTTGTGATGTCACAGTGAGTCCATGATGTCACTGTCAGGTTGTAAGGTACAGTGAGGCTGTGCTAGCACAGGGAGATAATGTCATTGGTGACACTGTATTGTCACTAGTGAGACTTTAATATCACAGTGGGTTTTCTGTGTCAAACTGAGACTGTGATGTCACTGTGAGGCTGTGATGTCACTGGGAAAGTTGTGATTTCACAGTGAATTTGTGATGTCACGTGAGGCTGGGATGTCACAGGGAGATGGTGATTTTACGGTGGCAGCTGTGAGGTCACAGTGAGATCGTGATGTCAGTGGCAAGGCTAATGTCACAATGAGGGTATGATGTCAGTGGTGATACTGTGATGTCACATGGAGGTTGTGATGTCACAATAAGGGTATGTCAGAGGTTTGTATGTGATGTCACCATGAGCCTATTACAACAGTGGCAAGGCTTATGTCACAGTGAGATTGTGATGTCAGTGGTGATACTTTGATGTCACATTGAGGTTATGATGTCACCTTCAGGCTGTGTTTCCCTTGTGAGGATGTAATATCACATTGATGCTGTTTTGTCACCAGTCATGCTGGGATATTACAATGAGGCTCTGATGTCAGTGGATCATGACTGTGACATCACAGTAAGTATGTGATTTCAATGGTTAGGCTGTGATATCAGAATGAGGCTGATGTGAGTGAGGCTGGCATATCAGTAGTGAGACTATGATGCCACCATGAGGCTTTGATATCACCGAATGGCTGTGGTGTCACCATGAGCCCATGACGTCTCTGGGAGTTGGTGATGTCACGGTGGAGGCTGTGAGTTTTCAGTGATACTGTGACGTCTGTGGCAAGACTGATGTCACAGTGAGTCTATGATGTCAGTGGTGATTCTGTGAAGTCACATTGAGGCTGTGATATCACAGTGAGGCTGTGAGGAAACAGTGTGGCTCTGATTTCACAGTGACCTATGAGGACACAGTTATGTCATGTCACTGGAGGTGTTCTGTGTCACTGGAGGTGAGGCTGTAATGTTAGTGGTAAGTGCTGTCACTGTTGAAGGTGTGATGTCACAATAAGGTTGGAATTTCAGTGGTGAGAAAGATGTCATAGTGAGTCTGTGATGTCACTGATGAGGTTATGATGTCAGTGGTGAATCTATTATGTGACAGTGACCCTGGTGAGGCTATGACATCAAAGGCTGTGTTGTCACTGGTGTGGCAGTGATGTCAGTGTTCTTATTAATGTCAGTAGTGATGCTGATGTCACAGGTGAGGCTGTGCTTTCACTGTGAATGCTGTATGTCACTGTGGGCTGTCCTGTCACCATGAGGTGATATCACTCTGGAAGCTGTGAAGCCACAGTGAGGCTGTGACATCAGTGGCAAGACTGATGTCATAATGAGACTATGATGTAACAGGTAAGCCTGTATTGTCACTGGGAAGGGTCTGAGGTCACTGTGCGGCTGTGATGCTGCAGTGAGGCTCTGATGTCAGGGCTGATTCTATGAAATGTCAGTGAGGCTGTGCTTGGATTTCACAGTGAGTTTAGGACATCAGTGATGAGACAGTGCAGTCACACTGAGGTTGTGATGTCACTGTAAGGCTGTGATGTTCCCGTCAGGTTGTGATGTCGTAGTGAAGCTGTGTTATCAGTGGTGATAGACTATGACATCACAGTTTAGCTGAGATTTCAGTGGTTAGGCTGTGATGTCAGAAATGTGGCTGATGTCATTGATGAGGCTGAGATGTCACAGTGAGGCTGGCATGTTACTGGGGAGGCTGTGATGACACAGCAAGGCTGTGATGTCACTATTGAGGCTGTCACAAGACCCTGAACCTGAGATATAATGGATGAGGCTGAGGTGTCATAGCGAGGCTAGGAAGGATGTCCGTGGTATCACTGATGTTATGCTTTCAGAGGTTAGCCTGTTATGTCACAATGAGTCTGTGATGTCAGATGTGAGGCTGTGATGTCAGAAATGTGGCTGTAATGCCACAGTGAGGCTGTGATATCAATATGAATCTGTGATGTCACTAATAGGCTGTGACATTACAGAGAGGTTGTAATGTCACGGTGAAGCTGTGAGGTCACTGTGAAAGATATTATGTCAGTGGCAAGGCTGATTTTACTATGAGGCTATGATGTAACAAGTTAGACGGTGAGGTCACACTGAGGTTCTGATATCTGTGGGAAGAATGATGTCACAATGGGTCAGTGATGTAACATAATAGGCTGTAGTGTCATTGGTAATGGTGGCAAAGGCTATGATGTCACTGCTGAGGCTGTCAAATAACATTGAGCCTGTTTTTTTTTTATAACTTTTTTATTATTATTTCAGCTCATACAAACTTAATAGGTACACCAGTTCTCTCCCTCCCTCCTCCTCCCCCCCCGAACCCCCTGCTCCCCCCACTCACACCTCCCGCCACATCCCCCCGTGTCTCCCGCCCCAATTCCCAGAGTCCATACTTGCGCATGCCTGACTCTCCTCCTGGACCTCCTCTCCGATGACGTACAAGGACCCAGTGGCATTTCCCTGAACCCTTTCCTGTGTTCCTATGCTTAAGAGGAACTGTGGCTGTCAATCCCTTGCCTCCAAGGATCTCGGTGCCTTTAGCAGATGCTAGACTTTGTGAGATCAATAGTGTGTTGGACATTGCGCAGGGCATGCAAAGTCCAATTATCATTGCTTCGGCCCTAACTTGTGTGGAGTATCTTGCAAATCATTGCTCCTCCCATCCTTTTGCTCTTATAATCTTACCGCCCCCTCTTCTGCAAATGTCCCTGAGCTTCAGGATGGGGAGAGATTAGTCTGGCCAAGTTCTAGGTGGTTGATATAGAGTCTCTGAAGTTCTGGATTGTGGTTTGTTGATTTTCTTTTGCAGTTTTGCTGCTCCTGCAATGTCCTTCACTCCATCCTTCTGGGCACTGTATGTCACCCCCTGGCCAGAGACAAAAAGCTGTTAAACTGGAGTCTTATTATAAGAGCACATTCAAGGGTAGATGTAATAAAAGTAGGAAACCTCAGTGAGGGAGGGGTCAACTACCCATTTGCAAAATGGTTACTTTTTATCTGCCAGACTATATCCCTCCCCTTCTGGTGAGATCATACCCCTCAGTTGTAAATGATCAGGAACGAACGTCTGTGAACTTAACCAGGTGTCACATTACTTACTTGCAGTCCTTGATGGAGGTCTATTTTCTCTACTGTAAGATGGTCACTTCTCTCCTTGTTTCTGGTGTGGCCCTCCAACCCCATCCTTCCTGTTCATAATCCTTGCAATTACTGTAGGTAATGCATAGATTTACCTATGAGTGTCTCAAGGTGGACTGGGTGGGTTTGGTACTAGGAGCCACCTATTGGGGAGTACATATGGCGCTTAATTTTCTGGGTCTGGGATACTTCACTTAATATAATTGTTTCTAATGACATCCATTTCCCGGCAAATTCCAGTAATTCATCATTTTTGATGGCTGAGTAGTACTCCATTGTATAGATGTACCACGGTTTCCTTATCCACTCATCAACTGTTGGACATTTGGGTTGATTCCATGACTTTGCTATTGTAAACAGTGCTGCTATGAACATGGTCGTGCTTGTGCTATTGAGGTGAACCTCTGCTGCATAGGGGGTTATTCCCAAAAGTGGAATAGCAGGGTCATATGGCATTTCAATCTTTTTTTTTAATTTTTTTTATTATTATTTATTCAATTGTGCATGTATGTGTGTGTGCGTGTATGTATGTGTGTGTGTGTGTGTGTGTGTAGAACCACGGACGAATTCGGGAATCACCACGGATGCCTCTACCTCCTCCGCCCCCGCTTCCGCGTGGCGTCTATACATGGGGTCTAGGATCAGAACTCAGGACCTTCTGCCTGCAAGGCAGAAGCTTAACCCCTGAGCCACCTCTCCAGCCCCGGCATTTCAATCTTTAATTTCATTAAGAATCTCCAGATGGCTCGCCAGAGTGGCTGTATGAGCCTGAATTCCCACCAGCAATGTAGGAGAGTTCCTCTCTCTCCACATCCTCTCCAGCATTTGTTGTTTGTATTGTGGATTTTTGCCATCCTCACCGGGGTGAGATAATATCTCAGGGAAGTTTTGATTTGCATTTCCCTGATGGCTAAAAAAGTGGAGCATTTTTTAAGATATTTGTTAGAAATTTTAATTTCTTCTCTGGTAAAATTTCTTTTAAATTCCAGGGCCCATTTTTTAATTGGGCCATTGGTTTCCTTAGTGTTTAATTTTCTAAGCTCTTCGTGCACTCTGGACAGTAAAGCTCTATCAGATATGTGGTTAGTGAAGATTTTCTCCATTTGTTGAAGATGCTATTCTTTTTCCATTGGATTCTTTGGACCCCTTCGTCACAGACCAAGTGGCTGTAATTTTGTGGGCTTATATCTGGGTCTTCAATCCTTATCCATTGATCTGTGTGTCTATTTTGGGGCCAGTACCAGGCTGTCTTTATAACTATGGATTTGTAGTATAGACTTAGGTTCGGTATAGTAATACCTCCAGCAGTGTTTTTGTTACTCAGGATTGTCTTTGCTATCCTGGGTCTTTTGTGCCTCCATATGAATTTTGAGATTGTTTGGTCAACTTCTTTGAAGAATAGCTTTGGGATTTTAATTGGTATAGCATTGAATTTGTATATTGCCTTTGGTAGGATGGTCATTTTTACAATGTTAATTCTGCCAATCCAGGAACAAGGGAGGTCTTTCCACCTTCTGGTGTCTTCTGCAATTTCTTTCTTTAGGGTTTTAAAGTTTTCATTGTAAAGGTCTTTTACCTCCCTGGCTAGGTTTATACCAAGGTATTTCATTTTTTTAGGGCCTATAGTAAATGGGATAGTTTCTCTAAGGGCTTTTTCACTTCTTTCATTCTGGGCATATAGGAAGGCCTCGATTTTTGCACATTTATTTTGTATCCTGCCACACTGCTGAACTTCTCAATTAGTTCCAGGAGCTTCCTTGTGGAGTTTTTGGGATCCCTCAAGTATAAGATCATGTCATCTGCAAATAGGGACAGCTTGACATCTTCCTTGCCGATTTGAAACCCTTATATGTTCCTTTCTTGACTTATGGCTTCAGCCAAGACTTCAAGTACAAAATTGAATAGAAATGGTGAGAGTGGACAGCCTTGTCTAGTTCCTGATCAAAGTGGGAATGCTTCCAATTGTTCCCCATTGAGCATAATCCTTGCTGTGGGCTTGTTGTATACAACTTTTATTATATTGATAAAGGTTCCTTCCATTCCTACTGTCTCTAGTGTTTTGATCATAAAAGGTTGTTGGATCTTGTCAAAAGCTTTTTCTGCATCTATCCAGAGTATCATGTGTTCTTGGACTTTGGACTGGTTTACATGATGAATTACATTTATTGATTTGTGTAAGTTGAACCAACCTTGTATGCCGGGGATGAAGCCTACTTGGTCCCCGTGAATGATCTTTTTGATATGTTTTTGAATCCGATTTGCTAAGACTTTGTTGAGAATCTTTGTGCCTGTGTTCATCAGAGAGATCGGCCTATAGTTTTCTTTTTTAAGTGAATCTTTATTAGGTTTTGGGATTAAGACAATATTAGCTTCATTGAAGGAATTTGGTAGTGTTCCTTCCTTTGCTATTTGATGGAACAGTTTAAGGAATATTGGTGTTATTAACTCCTTAAATGTCTGGTAGAACTCTGTGCTGAATCCATCTGGTCCAGGACCTTTTTTTGTGGGAAGATTCGAGATTACTTCCTCAATTTCCTTACATGTTATAGAACTATTTAAATAATTCACAACTTCCTGATTCAATTTACGTAAGTTGTGTTTACTTAGAAATTCATCCTTCGCTTTTGTGCTACCAAACTTCACAGAATATAAGTTTTTGAAATATGATGTTATAATTCTCTGGATTTCTTGGGTATCAGTAGTGATAACGCCATGTTCATTTCTAATTTTGTTAATTTGGGTTTTCTCTCTCTTGCTTTTGGTTAGGGGTGTATCAAAACTTATTGATTTTTTCAAAGAACCAACTTTTTTTTAAAATTTATTATTTCAGCTCATACAAACTTATTAGGTACACCAGTTCCCTCCCTCCCTCCTCCTCCCCCCAAACCTCCTGCTCCCCTTCCCCTTCCTCCTCCCTCCCTATCCCCCAGTGCCTCCTGCCCCAATTCCCAGAGAGTCCTTTCTTGTGCATGCCGGATTTTCTTCTGGGCCCTCCTCTCCGATGACGTACAAGGACCCAGTGGCCTTTCCCTGAACCCTTTCCCGTGTTCCCCATAAGTATAGGAACACTGCTGTGGCTGCCAATCCCTTGCATCCAAGGATCTTGGTGCCTTAACAGATGCTAGACTTTGTGAGGTCAATAGTGTGTTGGACATTGCGCAGGGCATGTAAAGTCCAATTATGATGCTTCAGGCCTAACTTGTATGGAGTATCTTACATATCATTGCTCCTCCCATCCTTTTGCTCTTACACTCTTTCCGCCCCCTCTTCCACAAATGTCCCTGAGCTTCAGGATGGGGAGAGATTAGTCTGGCCTAGTTCTAGGTGGTTGATATAGAGTCTCTGAAGTAAAGAACCAACTTTTTGACTGGTTGATTTTTTCTATCGTTTTCTTAATCTTGATATCCGATATTTCTCCCCTTATTTTGCTAATCTCCTCTCTTCTACTACTTTTGGGATCAGATTACTCTAGTTTCTCTAAAGATTTAAGCTGCATTGTTTAGTTGTTTATTTCTGATGTTTCCATTTTTTTGATGTAGGCATTAAGAGCTATGAACTTACCCCTTAGAACAGCTTTCACTGTGTCCCAGAGATTTTGGTAAGTTGTATTTTCGTTATCATTCACTTTCAGGAAATCTTGAATTTCCTTTTTAATTTCTTCCTGAATCCAGTTCTCATTCAACATCATATTGTTAAGGTTCCACGAGTTAATGTATTTTGTCTTGTTTGTTGTGTTGTGGATGTCCAGATTTAGGCCATGGTGGTCTGATAGGGCACAGGTTAGAATTTCAACTTTTTTGTATATGTGTAGATTCGTTTGGTGGCCCAATATGTGATCTATTTTGGAGAAAGTTCCGTGTGCTGCTGAGAAAAATGTGTATTCTTTTGTGCGTGGGTGAAAAGTTCGGTAGAGATCTGTAAGGTCCATTTCTTTCAGGGTTTGATTAAATTTCAGAGTGTCTCTGTTAAGCTTTTGACCTGTTGATCTATCCCATGTTGAGATGGCGGTGTTGAAGTCCCCAAGAATTATCGTTTGGGGGTTGATTTCTTGCTTTAGATGCTGTAGTGTTTTCTTAATGAATGTGGAGGAGCCCGTATTTGGTGCATATATGTTCAGTATTGTGAAGACTTCCTGGTGAATTGTACCTGAGACTAAAATGAAGTATCCATCCATGTCTCTTATAATTGTCTTTGGTTTGAAGTCCACTTTGTCTGATATCATCATGGCTACCCCTGCCTGTTTTCTGCTTCCATTAGCTTGTAGAATTGTTGACCAGCCTTTTATTTTTAAGGCGTGCCTATCTTTTGTGGTAAGATGGGGTTCCTGCAGGAAGCAGATTGATGGATTGTGCTTTTTAATCCAAATTTGTCATCTGTGTCTCTTGATCGGTGAGTTAATTCCATTAACATTTAGTGTTATAATGGAGAAACTATTTTTAATTCCAGACATTTATTGTGTTTAGTAGTTTTTATAAATATATTGCTTCGCTTTTAATGGTGTTATACTTGCCTTCTGTTTTCCTGGATATGCCTGTTTTTTTTCTGCAATCTTGAGTATCATTTCTAGCATTTTTTGAAGGCCTGGTTTGGTGGACATGTATCTCTTAAAGTTGTCTTTGTGCTGGAAGATTTTTCTTTCTGCCTCGATCATGACGGATAGTTTTGCAGGGTAAATCAGCCTGGGTTGACATTTTTGCTCATTCAATACTTGAAGTATGTCTCTTCAAGCTATTCTTGCTTTTACTCTTTCAACTGAGAAGACATTTGTTATTTTAATAGATTTACCTTTAAAAGTGACTTGTTTTGTCTCCCTTGAAGCTCTCAGCACCAGTTCTTTATCTTGAATGTGGAGTGTTTTAACTATTATTTGCCATGGCGAGCTTCTGTTTTGGTCATATCTGTTTGGGGTGGGGAATGCCTCTTGTATATGGATGGGCCTGTCTTTTTTTACATGAGGAAAGTTTTCCTTGATGATCGTTTAAAAAATTTCCTCAGGGGTAGTATTTTGAGATTCTTGCTCTGGTATTCCATGAATATGCATGTTAAGCTTCTTCAGAGTGTCCCATATCTCCTGGATATTTCTCTCAAGTATCTTTTTGGCTTTAACAACCTCTTCCATTGAGCTGGTTAATACTCCCACTTTATCTTCAAGGTCTGAAATTATGTTTTCTGTTTGGTTAGTTCTGCTGATAAGACTCTCTGTGGAGTTCTGGGTTGAAGATAACTTGTCTTGTAGCTCAGTTTTAAACTCTGCTTGAGTCTGTTTTAACTGCTCTATGCCAGTTTTTGTTTCTTGCACTGTTTTTCTTAACTCCTCCAAGTGTCTGTTGTGTTCCTCTTCAAAGCGATTGATTCGATTATTTAATTCCTCCCGGATTTCCTCTTTCATAGTATTGAACATGGTAATGATCATATTTTGAACGTTGTTATCCTGCATCAGGCTTTCTTGGCCATTTTCTGTGGATTTGTTCTGGTTGGAGTCTAACATTATGGGATTAATTCCTTCAGTGGGAGATTTGTTTACTTGAGTATTGTTTCTCATGGATTTGCACTTTGACTTTGGCATTGTCGTTTTAACTCTTAAGATCTTCTTTCAATTTCTGTGCGACATGCACGTGGTCCAGCCGGGCCTCACCCCGCGGCCTAGGTAAGTCCCCGTTCGGGCCCCGCCCACCAGGACCCCAAGTCAGCCCACAGGGACCCGGCTCCGACTCCCACCATCCAGCAGGAGCCACGCGCGGGGGCCGAGGGACGAGAAGGACCTCCCACTGCGCCCGGGCCCCGCCCCAGCTGCCCTCGGGTTAAATAGCTCCACGCCGACGCGCCCATCCTCCCTTTTCACCCCACCCCGCTTCACCAGTCAGGACGCCCACGCGCGGTCCAGCCGGGCCTCACCCCACGCCCTAGGTAAGTCCCTGTTCGGGCCCCGCCCACCAGTACCCCAGGCCAAATAATTCAGTTTAGTGAAATTGAGAGATCTTAAGAGTTAAAATGACAATGCCAAAGTCAAAGTGCAAATCCATGAGAAGCAACACACAAGTAAACAAATTTCCCACTGAAGAAATTAATCCAATGTTAGACTCCAACAAGAACAAACCCGCGGAAAAAGACCAAGAAAGCCTCACCCAGGATAAGGTCTTCCAAAATATGATCATTACTATGTTCAATACTATGAAAGAGGAAATCCGGGAGGAATTAAATAATCGAATCAATCGCTTTGAAGAGGAACACAACAGACATCTGGAGGACTTGAGAAAAACAGTGCAAGAAACAAAAAGTGGCATAGAGCAGTTAAAACAAACTCAAGCAGAGTTTAAAACTGAGCTAAAAGACAAGTTATCTTCAACCCAGAACGCCACAGAGAGTCTTATCAACAGAACTAACGAAGCAGAAAACAGAATTTCAGACCTTGAAGATGAAGTGGGAGTACTAACCAGCTCAATGGAAGAGGTTGTTAAAGCCAAAAAGATACTTGAGAGAAATATCCAAGAGATATGGGACACCCTGAAGAAGCCTAACATGCGTATTCATGGAATACCAGAGCAAGAATCTCAAAATACCACCCCTGAGGAAATTTTTCAAACGATCATCAAGGAAAACTTTCCTCATCTAAAAAAAGAGAGGCCCATCCATATACAAGAGGCATTCCGCACCCCAAACAGATACGACCAAAACAGAAGCACGTCACGGCAAATAATAGTCAAAACACTCCAAATTCAAGATAAAGAACTGGTGCTGAGAGCTTCAAGGGAGAAAAAACAAGTCACTTTTAAAGGTAAACCTATTAAAATAACAAATGACTTCTTAGTCGAAACAGTAAAAGCAAGAAGAGCTTGGAGAGACATATTTCAAGTATTGAATGAGCAAAAATGTCAACCCAGGCTGATTTACCCTGCAAAACTATCAGTCATGATCGAGGGAGAAAGAAAAATTTTCCAGCACAAAGACAACTTTAAGGGATACATGGCCACTAAACCAGGCCTTCAAAAACTGCTAGAAATGATTCTCAAGCATGAAGAAAAAAACAGGCATATCCAGGAGAACAGAAGGCAAATATAACACCATTAAAAGCGAAGCAATATACTTATAAAAGCTACTAAACATAATAAATATCTGGAATTAACAATAGTTTCTCCATTATAACACTGAATGTTAATGGACTTAATTCACCGATCAAGAGACACAGATTACAAACTTGGATTAAAAATCACAATCCATCAATCTGTTGCCTGCAGGAAACCCATCTCACCACAAAAGATAGGCACGCTCTAAAAATAAAAGGCTGGTCAACAATTCTACAAGCAAATGGAAGCAGAAAACAGGCAGGGGTAGCCATTATGCTATCAGACAAAGTGGATTTCAAACCAAAAAAAATTATAAGAGACACGGATGGATACTACATTTTAGTCACAGGTACAATTCACCAGGAAAATTTCACAATACTGAACATATATGCACCCAATACGGGACCCTCCACATTCATTAAGAAAACCCTACAGCGTCTAAAGCAAGAAATCAAACCCCAAACGATAATTCTTGGGGACTTCAACACCGCCCTCTCTACATGGGATAGATCAACAGGTCAAAAGCTTAACAGAGACACTTTGGAATTTAATCAAACCCTGAAAGAAATGTACCTTACAGATCTCTATCGAACTTTTCACCCACACACCAAAAAATACACATTTTTCTCAGCAGCACACGGAACTTTCTCCAAAATAGATCACATATGGGGCCACAAAATGAATCTACACATATACAAGAAAGTTGAAATTCTAACCTGTGCCCTATCAGACCACCACGGCCTAAAGCTGGACATCCACAACACATCAAACAAGAGAAAATACACTAACTCCTGGAAACTTAACACTATGATGCTGAATGAGAACTGGATTCAGGAAGAAATTAAAAAGGAAATTCAAGATTTCCTGAAAGTGAATGATAACGAAAATACAACTTACCAAAATCTCTGGGACACAATGAAAGCTGTTCTAAGAGGTAAGTTCATAGCTCTTAATGCCCACGTCAAAAAAATGGAAACATCAGAAATAAACAACTTAACAATGCAGCTTAAAGCTTTAGAGAAACTAGAGCAATCTGATCCCAAAAGCAGTAGAAGAGAAGAGATTAGCAAAATAAGGGCAGAAATATCTGAAATCGAGACTAAGAAAACAATAGAAAAAATCAACCAATCAAAAAGCTGGTTCTTTGAAAAAATCAAAAAGATTGATACACCACTAGCTAAACTAACCAAAAGCAAGAGAGAGAAAACCCAAATTAACAAAATTAGAAATGAATATGGAGTTATCACTACTGATACCCAAGAAATCCAGAGAATTATAACATCATATTTCAAAAACTTATACTCTGTGAAGTTTGACAACACAAAAGTGATGGATGAATTTCTAAGTAAACACAACTTACCTAAATTGAATCAGGAAGTTGTGAATTTTTTAAATAGTCCTATAACATATAAGGAAATTGAGGAAGTAATCTCGAATCTTCCCACCAAAAAATGTCGTGGACCAGATGGATTCAGCACAGAGTTCTACCAGACATTTAAGGAGTTAATAACACCAATATTCCTTAAACTGTTCCATCAAATAGCAAAGGAAGGAACACTAACAAATTCCTTCTATGAAGCTAATATCGTTTTAATCCCAAAACCTAATAAAGATTCACTTAAAAAAGAAAACTATAGGCCGATCTCCCTGATGAACACAGACGCAAAGATTCTCAACAAAGTCTTAGCAAATCGGATTCAAAAACATATTAAAAAGATCATTCATGGGGACCAAGTAGGCTTCATCCACGGCACACAAGGTTGGTTCAACATACGCAAATCAATAAATGTAATTCATCATGTAAACCAGTCCAAAGTCCAAGACTACATGATACTCTCGATAGATGCAGAAAAAGCTTTTGACAAGATCCAACAGCCTTTTATGATCAAAACGCTAGAGACAGTGGGAATGGAAGGAACCTTAATCAATGTAATAAAAGCTATATACATCAAGCCCACAGCAAGGATTATGCTCAATGGGGAACAATTGGAATCATTCCCACTTCGATCAGGAACTAGACAAGGCTGTCCACTCTCACCACTTCTATTCAATATTGTACTTGAAGTCTTAGCTGAAGCCATAAGACAAGAAAGGGACATAAGAGGGATTCAAATCGGCAAGGAAGAAGTCAAGCTATCCCTATTTGCAGATGACATGATCTTATACCTGAGGGATCCCAAAAACTCCACCAGGAAGCTCCTGGAACTAATTGAGAAGTTCAGCAGGGTGGCAGGATACAAAATAAATGTGCAAAAATCAGAGGCCTTCCTATATACCCAGAATGAAAGAAGTGAAAAAGCCTTGAGAGAAACCATACCATTTACTATAACCCCTAAAAAAATGAAATACCTTGGTATAAACCTAACTAAGGAGGTAAAAGACCTTTACAATGAAAACTTTAAAACCATAAAGAAAGAAATTGCAGAAGACACCAGAAGGTGGAAAGACCTCCCTTGTTCCTGGATTGGCAGAATCAACATTGTAAAAATGACCATCCTACCAAAGGCAATATACAGATTCAATGCTATACCAATCAAAATCCCAAAGCAATTCTTCAAAGAAGTTGACCAAACAATCTCAAAGTTCATATGGAGGCACAAAAGACCCAGGATAGCAAAAACAATCCTGAATAACAAAAACATAACTGGAGGTATTACCATACCAAACCTAAGTCTATACTACAAATCCATAGTTATAAAGACAGCCTGGTACTGGCTCCAAAATAGACACACAGATCAATGGATAAGGATTGAAGACCCAGATATAAGCCCACAAAGTTACAGCCATTTGGTCTTTGACAAAGGGGCCCAAAGAATCCAATGGAAAAAGAACAGCATCTTCAACAAATGGTGCTGGCAAAACTGGATCTCCACATGCAGAAGATTAAAGCTGGACCCGTACTTGTCAGCATGTACAAGACTTAATTCCAAATGGATCAAGGACCTTGATATCAGGCCAGAGACTTTAAAAACCATAGTTGAAAGGATAGGGAACTCCCTCGAGCTGATTGGGCTAGGCCAACACTTCCTAAACAGACATACAATGGCACAGTCACTGCTACCAACTCTCAACAGTTGGGATCTTGTGAAATTAAAGAGCTTCTGTTCAGATAAAGAGATTGTAACACGAGATCAAAGGCAACCCACAGAATGGGAGAAAATCTTCACTAACCACATATCTGACAGAGCGCTACTGTCCAGAGTGCACAAAGAACTTAGAAAACTAAACTCCAAGGAAAACACTGGCCCAATTAAAAAATGGGCCCTGGAACTTCAAAGAAACTTTACCAGGGATGAAATTAAAATGTCTAACAATTATCTTAAAAAATGCTCCACTTCCTTCGCCATCAGGGAAATGCAAATCAAAACTTCCCTGAGATATCATCTCACCCCAGTCAGGATGGCAAAAATCCACAATACAAACAACGACAAATGCTGTAGAGGATGTGGAGAGAGGGGAACTCTCCTACATTGTTGGTGGGAATGCAGGCTCATACAGCCACTCTGGTGAGCCGTCTGGAGATTCTTATAAAAATTAAAGATTGAAATGCCATATGACCCTGCTACCCCACTTTTGGGAATAACCCCCCATGCAGCAGAGGTTCACCTCGATAGCACAAGCTCGACCATGTTCATAGCAGCACTGTTTACAATAGCAAAGTCATGGAATCAACCTAAATGTCCAACAGTTGACGAGTGGATAAGGAAACTGTGGTACATCTATACAATGGAGTACTACTCAGCCATCAAAAATGATGAATTACTGGAATTTGCCGGGAAATGGATGTCATTAGAAAGAATTATATTAAGTGAAGTATCCCAAACCCAGAAAATTAAGTGCCGTATGTACTCCCTAATAGGTGGCTCCTAGTACCAAACTCACCCAGCCCACATTGAGACACTCAAAAGTAAACCTATGTAACACAGTAATTGCAAGGATTATGAACAAGAGAGATGGGTTAGGAGGGCCACACCAGAAACAAGGAGAGAGGGGACCATGTTACAGCAGAGAAAATAGGCCTCCATCAAGGTCTGCAAGTAAGTAATGAGAAACCTGGTTAAGTTCACAGACGTTCTTTCCTGATCTCACCAGAAGGGGAGGGCATATAGTCTAGCAGATAAAAAGTAATCATTTTGCAAATGGGTGATGGACCCCTCCCTCAGCGAGGTTTCCTACTCTTATTACATCTACCCTTGAATGTGCTATTACAACAAGACTCCAGTTTAACAGCTTTTTGTCTCTGGCCAGGGGGTGACATACAGTGCCCAGCAGAATGGAGTGAAGGGAATTGCAGGAGCAGCAAAACTGCAAAAGAAAATCAACAAACCACAATCCAGAACTTCAGAGACTCTATATCAATCACATAGAACTAGGCCAGCCTAATCTCTCCCCATCCTGGAGCTCAGGGACATTTGCGGAAGAGGGGGCGGTAAGATTGTAAGAGCAAAAGGATGGGAGGAGCAACGATTTGCAAGATTCTCAACAATAGTTGGGGCCAAAGCAATCATAATGGGACTTTGCATGCCCTGCGCAATGTCCAGCGCACTGTTGCCCTCATAAAGTCTAGCATCTGTTAAGGGCACCGAGACCCCTGGAGGCAAGGGATTGACAGCCATAGTAGTGATCTTATGCTTAAGGGGAACAAGAGAAAGGGCTTATGGAAATGCCACTGGGTCATTATGTGTCATCGGAGAGGAGGACCCAGTGGAGAGTTAGGCGTACACAATAAAGGACTCTCTGGGAATTGGGGGGGAGGCACTGGGGGAAGAGGAGGTGGAGGAGGGGGTTCGGGCGGAGGAGGGGGGAGGGAGGGAACTGGTAAAAAATTTTAAAATGTATAATTAAATTTTTAATAAAAAAAATTTCTGTGCGTTTTTCACTAAAGTGAATTATTTGACCTGGGGTTCTGGGGGTGGGCAGGGACGGAGCTTACCTAGTTTGAGGTGAGTCCAGGCTGGACTGCGTGCGTCCCAGGCGGCGGAGTGAGGGAAGGGAGGATGGGGCATTGCAGGGCGCTATTTAACCTGGGGGAGCTGGGGCGGGGCCAGGCGCAGGGGGGTGTCCTCCTCCCGGCCCTGCGTGGCTCCGGCTGGATAGTGGGAGGATCTGGGTCCCTTGGGCTGCCTGGGGTTCTGGGGGTGGGCGGGGGCGGAGTTTACCTAGGTCGCGGTGAGGCCGGGCTGGACCTCGTGCGCGTCCCGGGTGGCGGAGTGGGGGAAGAGAGCGAGCCTGTTCTAACTGTGGTTGGGCTGTGATTTCAGAAGTAAGGCTAGGTAGTATGCCATCACTGTTATGTTACAGTGTGGCTGCGATGTCACCCTGAGGCTGTGATTTCACAGTGTGGCTGTGATGTCACAATGAGGCTGTGAGGTCACAGTGCAACTGTGAGGTCATGGGTTATTCTGTGATTTCAGAAGTGAGACTGATGTGAGAGATGAGGCCAAGATGTCACATTGATGATGTGATATAACTGGTGAGACTGTGTTGTCACAATATGGCTGTGATATCACAATGAGGCTATGATGTCCCTGGTGAGGCTATAATGTCACAGTGAGCCTGTCATGTCAGTGGTGTGTCTGTGATGTTACAGTTAGTCTGTGCTGGCACAATGTGGCTGTGATGTCACAGTAGGTTTGTGATGTCACAGTGAGGTTGTGATATCAATAGTGACTGTGCCTTCACAGGGAGACTATGTCACTGGTGAGGCTCTAATGTCACAGAGAGTTTATTGTGTCAAACTGAGGCTGTGATGTCACAGTAGGGCTATGATGTCAGAGTTGAAGCTTTATGTCCCAGTGATGCTTTGATGGCACGGTACAGCTGTGATGTCACAATGAGGTTGTGACATCACAGTGAGGCTGTGATATCTGTGGTCATATGACCTCAGTGTTCGTTTGAGATTTCTGTGATTTGGCTGAGATATCAGAAGTGAGGCTGATGTCAGTGATGAGGCTGACATGTCACAGTGAGGCTGGGATGTTACTGGTGTGTCTGTGATGCCACAGTGAGGCTGTGTTATCACTGTTGAAGCTGTCATGTGGCCATGAGAGTGAAATGTCAGTGATGAGGCTTTGGTGGCATAGGGAGGCTAGGCAGGATGTCCATGGTGTCACAAATGCTATGAATTCAGAGGTGAGCCTGTGATGTCATAGTGAGGCTCTGATGAATCAGTGAGGTTATAACGCCAGAGTTGATGCTGTGATATCACAATTGGGCAATGATTTCAGAGGTCAGCCTGTGATGTCATAGTGTGGCCATCATGTTACATTGAGGCTATAAACTCAGAGGTGAGGCTGTGATGTCACAGTGAGGCAATGATGTCAGAGGAACGAGACTATGACATCACAGTGAGGCTGTGATTTCAGTGGTAAGGCTGTGATATCAGAATGAAGCTGATGTGAGAGATGAAGGTATAATGTCACAGTGAGAATGGCATATCACTGGTGAGGCTGTGATGCCACCGTGAGGCTTTGATGTCACTGTGTGACTGTGATTACACTGTCTGTGATCCTGTGATGTCTCAGGGAGATGGTGATATCACAGTGGAGGCTGTGAGGTCACAGCAAGAATGTGATGTCCATGGCAAGGCTGATCTCACAATGAGGCTATAATATCAGTGGTGATGCTGTGAAGACACATGGAAACTGTGATGTCACAGGGAGACTATATCAGTGGTTTGTATATGAAGTTACCATGAAGCTATTATGTCAGTGGCAAGTCTGATGTCACAGTGAGTTTGTGATGTCACAGAGAGGCTGTGATGTCACTGTCAGGTTGTAATGTCACAGAGAGGTTTGTGAGGTCACACTGTGTGTATAATGTCACAGTGAGGCTCTGATGACACAGTAATATTGTGATGTCACTGGAGATGTTTGGATGGCACAGTGAGGCTGTGATGTTAATTGTGAGGCTGATGTTACAATGAGGCTGTGATGTCACAGGTGCAGGTGTGATGTCAGTGGTGGAACCCATTACATGACAGTGACACTAGTGAAGCTGTGATGTCAAAGGCTGTGTTGTCACCAGTGTGGCAGTAATGTCAGTGTTCTGACTAATGTCAGTGGTGCAGTGATGTCACAGGTGAGTTTGTGCGGTCACTGGTGCAGCCGTGATGTCACATTGAGGCTGTGATGTCACTAAGAAGGTTGTATATCACTGTAGGCTATCATGTAACTGTGAGGTGATATCACTTTGCAAGCTGTGAGGTCACAGCGAGGCTATGATATCCGTTTCAAGACTGATGCCAGAATGAGGCTGTGATATAACAGGAGAGGCTGTGGTGTCAGTGGGCAGGTTGTGAGGTCACAGTAAGGCTGTGCTGGCACAGTGTGACTGTGATGACAGAGTGAAGTTGTGATGTCACGATGAGGTTTTTCTGTCAGTAGTGACTGCTTTCACAAGAAGACTATGTAATTTGTGAGGGAATATTATAACTGGTGAGGTCTTAATGTGACAGTGAGTTTATGGTGTCAGACTTTGGGTATGATGTCACAGTCTGCCTATGATGTGAGTGGTTAAGCTTTATATCACAGTGATGCTTTGATGGCACTCTATAGCTGTGATATCACAATGAGGATGTGATGTCACTGGAGAAGTTGTAATGTAACAGTGAGTTTGTGATGACAATAGTGACACTGTTATGTCACAGGGAGGCTGTCATGTATCAGTGAGCTGATGAGGTCAGTGGTGAGGCCATGGTGCCATAGTGAGGCTAGGTAGGATGACAGTGATAAGGGCGTGATGTTGCATTGAGACTGAGCCTGTGATGTCATAGTGAGGCTTTGATGAAACAGTGAAGCTATAACTTCATTGCAGAGGCTGTGATGTCACAGTAGGCCCATGATTTCAGAGGTGGGCCTGTGATGTCATAGTAAGGCTGTGATGTAACAGTAAGGCTAAACCTCAGAGGTGAGGTTGTGATGTCAGAGTGAAGTTGTGTTTCACCGGTTATGCCATGATATATGAATGAGGCTGTGATGTCTGTGGGGTGAGACTATGACATCACAGTGAGGAATTGATTTCAGTGATTGGGCTGTGATATCAAAATGAGGCTTATGTGAGTGATGAGCATATTATGTCACAGTGAGGGTGGCTTGTTACTGGTGAAGCTGTGATGCCAACATGAGGCTTTGATATCACTGTGTGCCTGTGGTGTCACTGTGAGCCTACGGTGTCACATGGAGTTGGTGATGTCACTGTGGAGGATGTGAAGTAACAGTGAGACTATATCAGGAGCAAAGAGGATATCACAGTGAGGCTATGATATCAGAGGTGATGCAGTGAAGTCATAATTGAGGCTGGGATATCACCGTGAGGCTATGTGAGAGGTGTGTGTGTGATGTCATCATGAGCCTATTATGTCAGTGGCAAGACTGATGTCACAGTGAGCTTGTGATATCACTGTCAGGTTGCAATGTCTCAGGCTGTGAGGACACAGTGTGTCTATGATGTCACAGTGAGGCTCTGATGATACAGTGATGTTGTGATGTCACTAGAGAAGTTTGTATGGCACAGTGGGGCTGCGATGTTAATGTAAGGCTGATGTCACAATGAGGCTGTGATGTCACTGGTGAACGTGTGATATCACAATAACGCTGGAATGTCAGTGGTGAGAAAGATGTCACAGTGAAACTATGATGTCATTTGTGAGACTATTATGTCTGTGGTGAACCTATTATGTGATAGTGACACTGGTGAGGCTGTGATCCCAAAGGTGTGTTGTGGAAGTGATGTCAGTGTTCTGACTAATGTCAGTGGTGATGCTGATATCACAGGTGAGGCTGTGGTGTCTCTGGTGAGGATAGTATCACGGTGAGCCTGTCCTATCAGTGGTGAGGCTGTGATGTCACAGTGAGGTAGTGATGTCAATAGAAACACTGTGCTGGCATAGTGTATTTGTCAGGTTCTCTAGAGATGCATAATCAACACAATGAATATATATATATATATATATATATATATATACATATGTATATAATATAGGGAATGTATTGAGTTGGCTTACATTGTGGCCAGGTAGTCCAATGATGGCTGCCTGTAGCCGAGGTAGTTCAACAATGGCTGCCGGTAGCTGCTCAGTTCAGTAGTCAAGTGGGTGATGGCGGAATGCTGGAAAATTCCTAGACTCCTTAGCCTAGCCAACAACAACTTGATGGGTTGGAAGACTAGAGGGTGAAAAAACCTGCCGGCCAGAAGTAAAAGTGATTCCTAGCACAGATTCAATAAGGCATCTATTCGCCTTGGTGGCTCCATTTTATATAATGCAGAACTGGGAGGATCCTATGAGAGCTTTGGAGGTTCTGATAGGATCTAGGGCAGGTACAATCCTATCAAGTGGTCTAAGTTGATCCTTTCCAGAGGTAGTCTCAGCCCATCTTAGTACCGGTTGGTCAAGCTGACACCCAGAGTTAACTATCACAAGTCCATCCCTTGTCAACTTGACATCAGATCACATTTCCTTAGGCCATTAAAAAATCTCCAAATTAAAGCAGTAATATTCATAATTCTTTCTAACGTAATATAGCTATCCACGTACAACCACACATGCATGATTTTTAGAAGATTAATGACAATGCCCCTTGAGAAATGCTTAGTCTTTAGTGTCCCATAACACAATATCATAATGTAGATTACAACATTTCATCACATAACTACAGATTAACATTACATTACATAACATAAATATCTTCTTAGAGTATGTGCACATGCACAGGTCTATTTTTGACAGTCTGGACCAGGAACACTCATGGCAATTATAATCCTCATTTCTATGTGGCCTTAGGTGGTATTTATAACTGACTTCTTCTACTACCCATTCTGTATTTCCTCCACCTTCAGCAAGCACTTCCACAGGTCTTGGCTCTTTACCTGGAGGGTTTACCATACCTTCATTCCTGGAGGATCTGGACCATTTACTGTCTTTCCTGTGTTGGGTTGCTGTAAATTCCCATTGACCTTAATCACAGGACATAGTAATGCCAAGAGATTCCTTAGTGGATCTCCTACATTCCAGACATATTCTTCCTTACCAACATTGTGGAGAACCAGTCCAATTTCCCCTTTGTGGTCTGAGTCAATCACCCCTACTAACACTGTTATTTCTTTCTTAGCCTGCTGGCTCAAGGGCATCAGAAGTCCAAAATAACCAGGAGGAAGCCTTAGTTTCCAGTTCAAAGGAATATTTTCCGTGTGTCCTGGCAGAACCATTCCCTGCTCTGGACCCAAAAATTCGAAGCCAGTAGAATGCATGCTGGTGGGAACAGGAAACAAAAATTTTCTTAATGGGTCACTACGGGTGATAGTAAGGGGAGATATTCCTGTTTTCACACTTTGATTCCTGGATCCATGAATCCTGGCTATAGAAGACACAGTACCATATATTGATGCTGGTTTAAGGCATATACTGCCTTCTGGAGAATTCTATCCCATCCCTTCACACTATTACCAACTAATTGATGCCACCTTTAAAAGGACATTCCACCACTCTATCAAGCTAGCTGCTTCAGGAAGGTGGGGAACATGATAAGACCAATGAATTCCATGGTCATGAGCCCACTGCCATACTTCTTTAGCTATGAAATGAGTTCCCTGGTCAGAAGCAATGATTCATTCTCTGCTAAAGATGGAGAGACCATTTCCTCTGGTGGAATAAATGCATCAAAATTTGAGAGTTCAATGTCCTCATCTGTAGGAGGAATGGACCAGGCAGGCCTGTATTTTCTGTGTGGGCCATATGCGCGAATGCAACTTCCCCAAGCTAGAACCTGCTGCTGTCCCTGGTGCTGAAGCCAAACCACCTGACTGAGAGGACTAACCCGGACAGGACAACACAGCAAAAAAGCTCACATTGGGACTTATGGTATGTTGGGCGGGGTATAAAAGCAGCCAGATATTTACAATAAACAAGTCTGCAAGCCTGAGAGCCTTCTTTGCCACTCACCTGATTTCTGGAGTCTGTGATGTTGACTTCGGGCCTGCTTTTCCCTGCCCCCAAAGATCTCTGTGGGTCCCTGAGTCTGTTACATCTGGCGCCCCAACATGGGACTTCCATGGTGGCCCTTTCCCCCTTGTGGCACCAAGTGTCGAGTACTGTGCCCCTATTGGCAGTTTTTCAGTTGACAGCCATAGGGAGCCAGAGTGTTTCACATTCTTTACCTTTGGGAGAGGTGAGCATGAAGGTCCCTTTCCCTTTCTCTATGTTTCTCAGATAAGGAGGTTGACATTTTCGTTCTGGTTCACCTGGGGTCTCCACATAAGAGTTGACCCCCCAGGAGACAGAACCCAAAGAGTGGCCTCCCAAATAACCCTTCTTCTCCAGAGACACTGTGTGGATCATATGACTGTGACCTAAGAACCACGGAAGTCCCCCACCAAGCACAAGACATTTAGGTTCGATACAATCCTTGTCTCGCTTGTAGTGACTAAAGGCCTCAAGGTTAAGACTGCTGGCCTACAGGAATTTTGGAATGAGGCCGTGGTTTTAGCACCTTGGATCTCCCCAGAGAATACGTGGGGACCAGACCTATGGATGAGGGTGTTTTTCCTTGCTAGAAAAAAAAGAGAGAAATATAAAGTTTCTTAAATAGTAATTTGGTTTTGGCGCTAAATTTTAAAGTTTAATCTGCTTTCACTGTCTTTCATAATTAAGCTAAGCTGCCTGCTGGACTTAATATGAGATCTTGTTTTAAATGTTTAAATGGTTTCCTAAATGTTAATTTGCCTTTGATAAAGCTTTCAAGAGTAATTTTAAGACAGATGTTGGATAAGTTGTACAATTGCCAGTTGCCAGTAATTGTATGTTATTCATGTGTTTGTATGTTTATATGTTCTATGTTTATATGTTGTGTCTTGCGTTTCAACAAAAAAATCTGTGGCCACTTTTTTTCATTTTTGTTGTGTGTTAATATACAAATTTTGGCATGCCATTTTTAAATACATGTATGCATACTTAAAAATAAGAACAAATAATTTTAATGACATCTAAGGCCTTTACTTATGTTTTATATCAATCACAATTGTTTTACTGATAGATTATAAGTTTTGTTTCATGAAAGATTATCTTGCTTGATTTTGACATTTAATGGGACTACAAATGAAAATGCCATTGTGTTCTTAAAGATTTTCTATGTGTTCCCAAAATAACAAAGTCACTATGATATTGCTTGATCAAAATTGCTCATTCCTCTCAATTCTTTTATAGAATTTTATCCCATCAAATGTAGTGCTTCTATTTTCTTAACATTTTATGAGTCTTATTTCCAAGGCTTGTGAACAACCTTCTCAGTACATCAAGAGGCCTTGGTCTCAGGCCTTCCTTAATTACTCATTGACTTTGCCCAAACTATACTTACATGACACATGTGGCTCTCCTGCTTATAGTTACTGGGTTTGTAACCAGAATCTGGAACGTTAAAGGCTGTTTGATCTCTCTTGGATTGTACTTATGCTTTCATAGGAGGAATTGTTCTATATTAGTTTTTTGCCTGTTTCCTTCAGCACATCTCACCGCAGCACTCCATCACAAAGGACTGCCGCGTCCCTATCCAACTAATCTGGTAAATATGTCTCAGTTTGAAAAAGGTGGATTCAAGTATCATGTTTTGGGATAAGACATGGCTTTATTTTGAGTAGAGAAATAAGGAAAAATATGGAAATTGTCAGGCCTTGGTGTTTCTTCCCAGCACAGGCCTAAAAGCTGTCCTCTGAGGAAGTCACAGTAACGCCCAGGACAGGGGGGCTGCATTCTCTCCTAGACAATTCAAGTTTTGCCTCAGGCAGGAATTCTTCTGGTAATTAAGAGTGCCCTTCCCCTAGGTTTTAGCACCTAGGTTTTGGTTTTCTTTAGGACAATTCAAGTCTTGCCTCTGGCAGGAATTCTTATGGTAATTAGGGGTGCCCTTTGTTAGGGTTTTTTGGAACTAGCTTCCTGCTCTCTGTTCTAAAAAAGAAGCCTGCTTTTTAAAGTTTGTCAAATACTAAATAGAAATTTCATGTCTAGTCATTTAATAAGTAGACTTGTTAGCCAAATGTGTGCACTGATTTTAAGGAAATTAGAGAATAACTTCTAGGCTCTTAAAACATAGGTTGGGTAGGATTCCCACCTATGTACTAACTCAGAATTCCAGAAGTACAAGACTATGCTCTCATTCAGTCCACCGGACCTTAAAAGAAACTGTGATACCCTCTTACCTGGCTGAAGGCCAAGGAAGAGACCATCATGCCAGAAAGTCTAGATGCCAAGACTGCCCCTGGAGATGGTATTTGCAATCCAAACTGGGAGAATCCTGTCAGAAGCAAAGGGGGCTGTGTCTTTCCTACCCCAAACACACTCTCTGAGAATCACAGAGATGGACCATCTGAGTGCACTCCCACCAATGATCGCCTCTGCCCCGAAAGAGACACCCTTGGCATATGGGGCCTGACTGGACCCCAGGTTTGGAGTATGCATGGTTCACAGATGGGTCATCTAACTGATGGCATACGCTTCTGGAATTCTTCAAAAGAAGACATAAACAACCTTACTATTAAAGAAATAGAGGATGCTATTATAGAAGTTTTCTTTTAATACCTATATTGCTTAAGTGTTTCTTTCAGTGCATCCTCAGTGTTCCATCGACAGAACCAGCTATAGCTTATGGGCTTGAGTATTCAAGTCAAGGCCCCCCCCCCTGGAGTGTGGTTTAAGCTTAGATGTAGAGACTACATGAGCCACATACATCTTCCCAAGTTAGAACCTGCTGATGTCGACCTGCCTGACTGAGAGTATCAACCTGGAGAGGACAACAGCCAAAGCTCACGCTGGGACTTGTGGGGGTTGAGGATTCCTATAGTTAGTTGTAAAATATGTTCCTTGCTAAATTCATAAGAGAACATTCTGCCTCTGTATTTTAAAAGAAAACAGTCTCTGTTAAAACGTGGCTCAGCCCCACAGCTATCCGGTGAAGCATTATAGATTAGATAAGTTTTTAAATACTGAGAATGTTCCTGTTAGTGCCTTTGCCCTGAAGCAATGGGTTAGGTTCTTGAAAAAGAACAAAAGGGTCCACCCTGAAGGTGACTTTGCTGCATTATCTATTATGTATGCAACTTCTTTACCCCAAAGTTTCTGTATAATGTATGCAACATCTTTACCCCAAAATTTCTGTATAATGTATGCACATTCTTTACCCCCAAAAGTTTCTGTATAAAAGCTGTCACGAAAGTTTCAATAAACGGGTTCAGGATTCACTCGGACGAGAGGGAGCTGCGGTGTGTTCTGTTCTCCACCTGGTCCTGGGGAGCCCTGGTTCGCGGGCTGCGACTCTGGTCTGCAGCAACTGGCGCCCGAAAAGGGACACTGGACTGGGTTTTTTCTTTCCTTTTTCTCTTTTCTTTTTTTTTTCTTTTTTTTCTCTTTCAGTTTTCAGGCAAGCATAACATCCCAGTCTCCTCGGACGCAAGTGGAGCCGAGTAAGACGGGAAAGAAAGGATTCCGCCCCTCGACGCAAGTGGCCGAGTGAGATGGAAGAAAGGATTCCGCCCCTCGGACGCGAGTGGGCCGAGTGAAGAAGGCAGGTAAGCAACATGGGTCATACTGAGTCTAAAGAGAGAAGACTCTTCATAGGTGTAACTAAGCAAATGATAAATGCACGAGGTATTCATATTTCTTCTAAGAAGTCAAGAAAGTTTTTATGTTTTGTACAAAATGTTGTCCTTGTTTCCAGAGGAAGGAACTTGGATCTAGAAGTTTGGAAAAGGATAGAAAGAGATAAAGAACTATTATCTGTTCATGGACCAGAAAGGTCCCAAGTTTCTGCATTTTCTCTATGTAGTTTAATGATAGATCCTTAGGTCCTAGTCAAGAAACAGTAAGCATAGCACAAGAAACTAAGTTAGAGGAGGAGGCTCCTCTGACTCCAAAAGAAAATAAGATAGAAATTACGAAGGTTAATTAAGCCTCAAGATGTCATAACAGTAAGTCTAAGAAGAAGCACATGATAGATCGATTTAGGGAAGAGACAAATTAATGTCCTGTCTACTTCTGAAGAGACTGATTTAGAGGAAGAAGCAGCACCTCACCCTAGTGAGGACGATGGGGTGTTGTAAAGGCTTCAGTGCCATTTCCCCTTGAGAGATCTAGTAAGCCTGTCACAGAGTTAGGCTTGCTTAAAGCAGAACAACAGGTTAGACGATAGAAAGTGAAGATCCCACATGCGAGCCAAAACTAGAAGCTACAGAAAGAGCTATAAAACAATTAGATTTTGAGAATACAAATGCAATATGCCAGGCTCTGGTAAGATCAGTCAGAAAGCAAGAGTCTATGAGCAATTACAATAAAGTATTATGGATGCCTCAACAGCCTGCATGCAGGGAGTACAAATATCAAAATGGGCCGGTGATATTAAATCAAAAGTTTTCAGCCTTATGCCATTCCTCTTCTTCCTTTCTCGTTATGGGGAAGAGGTGTTTTTTCTCAATGGAAATGACTTTAGTAGTTCCTAATCCTGTAGAATTGGAACAAAGATTTATTGAGACCACGTTACTTATGCTAAGATACAATGGAAATCGAAGAGCCTATATGGATTGAACAGTGGCCTCCATCAGTAGAAAAAAATACAGGCTATAGAACGATTGGTACAAAAACAGTTAAAATTAAAACACGTAGAACCATCAAACAGAAAACATAATGTTAAGATCCAAAAGATTAGAAACAATGAGAAACATTGGCTGGCTTTGGAGATTAAGTTGTAAATTTCCATCTTTCTTTATTAAAGAATCCCAACATTTGGTTTCAAAATAAAAAAAAAAATAAAAAAAAAAAATAAAAATAAAAAATAAATAAATAAAACTACATAAATGAATAAAAATAAGACAAGAACATATTCTTAATATTTTTAAATTAGAAAAAAAAACTTAGATGAGATAAAACATACCTAAAAGTAATAAAAAAACCTCTCAAACTGCCACCTTTCAGAGGATCTCAGCTTAAAAAATTATAATATAAATATTTTGGCCTTTATAGATGACATGTTATTTTGGAAATGCTTACAAATTTTCAAAAAAAAAAAAAAAAAATTAGACAATATTTCATGTATTAAATATAGAGTTTCTTAAATAATAATTTGGTTTTGTACTAAATTTTAAAGTTTAATCTGCTTTCATATATGTCTTTATAATTAAGCTAAACTGCTTGACTTAACTAATGAGATTTTGTTTTCAAAAAAGGTTTTTATAAATGTTCTGCTTTTGATGTTTTCAAAGGTGATTTCAAGGCTGTTATCAGTGAATTGTATGTTACTGGTGTGTTTGTATGTTTGTATGTCCTGTGTGTTTACATGTTGTGTGTCTTATGTTTCTGTGTGTGGCCACTTCTATTTTTCTTTTTCTATTGCGCGCTAATACTAGAATTTTGGCATGCCAATTTTTTTAAATACATGTATGCATACTTAAAAATAAGAACAAATAATTTTAATGACATCTAAGGCCTTAACTACTTAAATACTTTAAATAATTTACGTTTTCTTTCATAAAAGTTTATTACTTGGTTTAGATTTTAATAGGAATATAAACAAAAATATTATTGCGTTCTTAAAGGTTTTTCATATATTCTCAAAATAACGAACCCACTGTGATATGGATTAATCAAATTTCCTCATTCCTCTTGATTTCTTTTATAAAATTTTATCCCATCAAATCTAGCAACCAGAAAAAAAATTGCTTATCTAAACAGAAACATACAGGTGTTCTCTTGTGACCATGTACTGCTTGTTCCTTCCATTGTTTGATAATGTGTTAAAATGTACTTAAAAATTCATGTTAACTTTTCTTTCAAAATTGCCAATTCAGACTCTTTATTTCTTTTAAAAATGAGGTCTATTATTATCTCTACCTTTAAATGACATTTGAGGGATAGTTAATGTACAAACAGCAGGGAAACATCAAGAAAATATATGTGTAAAACTTAGATGTACAAAAGGTTTAAAAGAAGGTTTATGGGATGAGAAATGTTACTTAGGAAGTTAAAGTGTGTACAGGAGGTTTATGAGTTGGTTACTTAAAAGGTTAAAGTATGTCGTGAAGGTTTGTGGGATGTTAGATTTATAAGACTGAAAATTAGAGATGATGGTTAAAGGAAATATTTGTTATGCTTCTTCCATATTATAAAAGAAAAGACATTGAACCTCAAAAATTAAAAATTAAAAATTAAGCTTCATATATTCAAATGTTTTTCAATTGTCTCTGTCTTAATTAATTAGAGATTTGGTTACTCATAAAAATTTAACTCCTAAAGGGCTTAACTGCTTTAGATCTTATGGAATTGAACTATTATATTTACATTATAAGGGTCATGTACTTTAAAGACAAATTTTGGTAATGGGCCTAGATAAGAACTACAAAATCTTAAATTTCAATTTTCTCAGATATGGTCTCTATACATCTTTGATAAAAAATTGCCCCCCAAGAGGATTTTATAATATCATCCTTCAACTAGATTCAAGACTTCTTCAGATATATCTCATTTAGTTTGTTTCTCCATTCTATACAGTTTAATTTTTTTAAGAAGGCTTTACAGTAAAAGATGGATCCAATGACAGAATGCCTTTGACATACACCTGTCCTAACCAGACCCAGGACTCTGCTAGAGTCGTGGGTATCTTTGTGTTTCTTCATTAGCAGGCTCACCCTGTGGATTTCCAAGCATTTAATATGCCCAGTAGAAAATCATGGACAATTGCCCTGACAAGATCACAGATCTCTGCCTACAAGAAAAAGGGCGTTAATATCAATGCAGAACAACTTGAAGAGCCAGATCATGACCTGAAGGAACAGGCTAGTCCAACAGTCACAACTAACGACCTACAGACATCTCTTCTTGACTATTACTGTGCTGCCCTATTCTTCAACATTCTAGACTGAAGTATCAGACTTTCCTGGATGGACAGTGCTTGTACACAAAATATTTCCTTCTACACGGATTCTTGATCTCTGTTAGACTGACTCTGAGAGTCTCTTACAAACTAGACTTTAAAAGTTAGCTGTTGCTCTTCATATGCTAAAAAGATTTTATTTTCTATTTAAAATACATTATTGTTTTGCTTTTGGCTCCTAAACATATACAATTTCCTGTTAACTTTTGCTGACATTTATCCCACCAATTGTATTTATTGTTCATTAGCTAATTGTGTTGATACTGAGAATTTATATTTGGGACAACATTCAGATTCATCTACTAGTATTAAGATTGGTATGTAATTCAAGATATGAAGTACTTAAGAGACTAAATGCATTGATTAGGCCTAAAAGATTTGTAGCTATGCTTACTTTAAGAAAATCAGTATTAATTACTATTATTACTGCCCTTGTCAATTGCCACCCTTGTTTCTGACGTGTTGCCATACTAACTATAAATTTATTTGTGTTACTCCATATACTTATAATCAGACAGATAAGCCATAGGACAAAATACGATCTCATCTATTAGGAATTTGGCATAATACAGATTTAAGACCAGATATTGGAGCTTTACAAACTAAGATACCAGATATTAGTAAAGCTCACTTACAGGTAATTGATGTAGGACAGATGGCAGAATCTCTCTGGAATAATATATCAACATATATTAATCCTACAACTTGGTTTACTATGTTAATTCATATTGGCGTGACAATTTTTATCATAATCATTGTTATAGTCCTCTTTCCAGTCATCTTCAGGTTGATCTCCTCATCTTTCAGACAGCTCAACATAGAACTTGAGAAGCTCAAATTAAAAAATAAAAAGGAGGGAAATGCCGCGTCCCTATCCAACTAATCTGGTAGAATATGTCTCAGTTTGAAAAAGGTGGATTCAAAGTATCATGTTTTGGGATAAGGACATGGCTTTATTTTAGAGAAATAAGGAAAAATATGGAAATTGTCAGGCCTTGGTGTTTCTTCCCAGCACAGGCCTAAAAGCCTGTCCTCTGAGGAAGGTCACAGTAACGCCCAAGGACAGGGGCTGGGCATTCTCTCCTAGACAATTCAAGTTTTGCCTCAGGCAGGAATTCTTCTGGTAATTAAGAGTGCCCTTCCCCTAGGTTTTGGCACCTAGGTTTTGGTTTTCTTTAGGACAATTCAAGTCTTGCCTCTGGCAGGAATTCTTATGGTAATTAGGGGTGCCCTTTGTTAGGGTTTTTTGGAACTAGCTTCCTGCTCTCTGTTCTAGAAAAGAAGCCTGCTTTTTAAAGTTTAGTCAAATACTAAATAGAAATTTCATGTCTAGTCATTTATAATAAGTAGACTTGTTAGCCAAAATGTGTGCACTGATTTAAGGAAATTAGAGAATAACTTCTAGAGTCTTAAAACATAGGTTGGGTAGGATTCCCACCTATGTACTAACTCAGAAATTCCAGAAGTACAAGACTATGCTCTCATCTCAGTCCACCGGAACCTTAAAAGAAACTGTGATACCCTCTTACCCTGGCTGAAGGCCAAGGAAGAGACCATCATGCCAGAAAGTCTAGATGCCAAGACTGCCCCTGGAGATGGTATTTGCAATCCAAACTGGGAAAATCCATGTCAGAAGCAAAGGGGGCTGTGTCTTTCCTACCCCAAACAGCACTCTTATGAGAAATCACAGAGATGGACCATCTGAGTGCACTCCCACCAATGATCGCCTCTGCCCCGAAAGAGACACCCTTGGCATATGGGGCCTGACTGGACCCCAGGTTTGGAGTATGCATGGTTCACAGATGGGTCATCTAACTGATGGCAATACGCTTCTGGAATTCTTCAAAAGAAGACATAAACAACCTTACTATTAAAGAAATAGAAGGATGCTATTATAGAAGTTATTCTTTTAATACCTATATTGCTTAAGTGTTTTCTTCAGTGCATACCTCAGTGTTCCATCGACAGAACCAGCTATAGCTTATGGGCCTTGAGTATTCAAGTCAAGGCCCCCCCCCTTTAGAGATGTGGTTTAAGCTTAGATAGTAGAGACTACATGAGCCACATACATCTTCCCAAGTTAGAACCTGCTGATGTCGACCTGCCTGACTGAGAGTATCAACCTGGAGAGGACAACAGCCAAAGCTCACGCTGGGACTTGTGGGGTGTTGAGGATTCCTATAGTTAGTTGTAAAATATGTTCCTTGCTAAATTCAATAAGAGAACATTCTGCCTCTGTATTTTAAAAGAAAACAGTCTCTGTTAAAACGTGGGCTCAGCCCCACAGCTATCCGGTGAAGCATTATAGATTAGATAAGTTTTTGAATACTGAGAATGTTCCTGTTAAGTGCCTTTGCCCTGAAGCAATGGGTTAGGTTCTTAAAAAAAGAACAAAGGGTCCACCCTGAAGGTGACTTTGCTGATTATCTATTATGTATGCAACATTCTTTACCCCAAAAGTTTCTGTATAATGTATGCAACATTCTTTACCCCAAAAGTTTCTGTATAATGTATACAACATTCTTTACCCCAAAAGTTTCTGTATAAAAGCTGTCACGAAAGTTTCAATAAACGGGTTCAGGATTCACTCAGATGAGAGGGAGCTGCGTGTGTTCTGTTCTCCACCCGGTCCTGGGGAGCCCTGGTCTCGAGGCCGCGACTCTGGTCTGCGGCAGTATTCTCATCGTTACTGTAGTGAAATAAGAGCGTGCGTAGAATAAATCAGTAGATAAATTGATTGATTGATTGATTGATTGATAGATTGATAGATAGATAGATAGATAGATAGATAGATAGATAGATACGTAAATAGATGGATACATAAATCGACAGATACGTAAATAGATAAATAAATAAAGTTACATTTTAACACTCGCCCACGTAGTGATGTGTTTGGCTAATTTTCTGAGACAGGGTCTCCAGAGGCCAGGCTGGCTTCGGTTCAAATTCATAGTAATCCTGGCTCACCTCCCCGAGTGCTGAAATTATACGTGTGAGCGATGGCAGATTTGATTGGAAGACAGCGATTTCATGGGAATTTTTTAATCCTTGACCTTTCTTGACCCCGAGTTGAGGGATCATAGAAACCGTGTTCGTCATGACTCTGTAAGCCTCGTGTTCATTTTCACGGAAACTGCCTTTCTTACTGTCCTCTTTCTCTGAAGTTATAAACACGATTGGCAAAGGAAGGAGAGGCTTCAGGAACACAGGAATAGTCTCTCAACCTTTTCACAGTTTATACCGAATCCACAATGGTTCCAACACTTGAGTCACGGAATGTCTACCACGGAGAGGCAGGCCCGCTCTTGTGACACGTAAATCACAAGGAGAGTTCTCCATAAGATTAGCAAAATGGTGTCAGTCAATGTGCGAGCAAGTCCTTGCTTTCCACATGACATCTTCTCCTAATCTTTCAAGCCTCAGTCAGTCACCTGGAACAAAGCTACATTCCAATCTCGTTTAGCAGGATGGTGCTGCGTAGGTGCGGTCAATCAGGCGTGGGGATGATAGGATAATGGGAGGAGGCGGATTTATCCAGACTCCCATCTGATTGGAGAGTGGAAGTTGCCAAGGGGGAGACACCGGAAGACAGAGGTGTGAGAGAAGCTTCAGGCGCCATCCAGTGCAGTGCAGCCTCAGACTGCGGCCTGGATCGCTAGGAGCTAGGAGGGCCAGAGCACCCGGCAGAACTCATCCAGGTACTGGAAAGTCGTCCTCCTGTGCACACGGGTAGAGGCATCAGGAAAACTTTCTTTGCTTCTTCCCTTCAGGGAGATAGATCGAAGAGGGTCTTTCTCTGTCGTTTGGGCATTCCTGGATCTTTGAAACTTCTTAGCGCAGCAGAGATCTTTCTGGAGCGTTGGGGGTAGAACCTCCTTTTCCACACACGTGACCCAAGCACGTATCCAATCCTGCCTCACCTCCCTGAGTGCTGAATTCGGAAGCGTGAGCGGTGGAAGGTTTGCTTTGAAGACAGCGATCTCGTGGGAATCTATTAACCCTTGACATTTCTTGACCCCGAGTTGAGGGATCGTAGAACGTGTGTCTTTCGCGACTCTGTAAGCCTCGTGTTCCTCTTCACGGAAACTTCCTTTTGTTGTGTCTTCTTCCTCTGAAGTTATAAACACGATTGGCAGAGGAAGGAGAGGCTAGGGGAACACGGGGATATTCCGAAAGTGTTCTCAAATTACATTTGAGAGCCGAGACCCCGATCGCGCGCCCGCCATGGCCTCCAAGATGGATATGTCTCTGGACGACATCATCAAGCTGAACCGGAGCCAGCGCGGCGGCCGCGGCGCGGGCCGGGGACGCGGCAGGGCCGCTTGGCAGGGCGGCCGCGGCGGCGGGCCCATGCGGAACCGGCCGGCCCTCGCCCGCGGCGTCGCGGGCGGCGGCAGGAATCGGCCGGCGCCCTACAGCGGGCCGAAGCGGCTGCCCGACAAGTGGCAGCACGACCTCTTCGGCAGCGGCTTCGGGGGCGGAGCCGGCCTGGAGACCGGCGGCAGACTTCTGCTGTCCAACCTGCACTTCGGGCTGTCGGGCGCCGACGTTCAGGAAGTCTTCACTGAATTCGGAACGCTCAGGGAGGCGGCCGTGCACTACGATCGGTGTGGGCGAAGCTTAGGGACGGCATTCCTGCACTTTGAGCGGAAGGCAGACGCCCTGGAGGCCATGAGGCAATACAACGGGGTCCCTCTGCGTGGCCGCCCTATGAACATCCAGCTCGTGACGTCACAGATCGACGCACAGCGGAGACCCACACAAAGCGGAAGCAGAGGCGGCTCGGGAGCATTTGGCAGTGGTGGCGGTGCTCCCAGAGGGACTCGCCGAGGCAGCTGGCAGCGGCGGGGAAGAGGCCGAGGCACCGGCGCCAATTCCAAACAGCAGCTCTCGGCGGAGGAGCTGGATGCACAGCTGGATGCCTACCGTGAAAGCATGGACACCAGCTAAACAGCCAGCAAATCCACGTGTGCAGCAGAACCCAGGCGTCGGTCGCCCCCGGCATCTCCAGTGGGAGGGGGGGGGCGGGCGGGCGGCTGGACTGTGCAGCCAATGACGGGATTTGGGGTTTTCTCTTTTCAAATAGGACTTAAGAACTTAGGACAGGTTTTCCCCTTTTTTTCTTGGGTTCTCAAATTCTGAAACAGACCCGTTTTGGTTTTGTACCGAATTACTTCGGGGATGATAAATTTTACTGGTTCCTGTTGTGGGGAAGGTGGTATTCTCATCGTTACTGTAGTGAAATAAGAGCGTGCGTAGAATAAATGAGTAGATAAATTGATTGATTGATTGATTGATAGATTGATAGATAGATAGATAGATAGATAGATAGATAGATAGATAGATAGGTAAATAGATGGATACATAAATCGACAGATACGTAAATAGATAAATAAATAAAGTTACATTTTAACACTCGCCCACGTAGTGATGTGTTTGGCTAATTTTCTGAGACAGGGTCTCCAGAGGCCAGGCTGGCTTCGGTTCAAATTCATAGTAATCCTGGCTCACCTCCCCGAGTGCTGAAATTATACGTGTGAGCGATGGCAGATTTGATTGGAAGACAGCGATTTCATGGGAATTTTTTAATCCTTGACCTCTGGAGCTCTGAGGGTGACCTCTGGAATCAGCCTGCAGGATTGCTCTACCTCCTTTTTGGCTTTTCTCTGATGTTTCTCGAGCTTGCCTTCCAGGAAGGTTAGCTGCCATTTCCAACAAGCATTTGAAGAATATTCTGGCACCCGATCTCAGGTCCTTCTGCTTGGGAGGCAGACACTTAACCCCTGAGCCATCTGACCCTTCCCCTAATTTCTTTTCTAGGAGAATTTTACAAGGACTGCATTCCTTATGGCTACACTCCAAACCACACACACACACACACACACACACACACACACACACACATGTAGTCACAAACGCAAGCACAGGCATACATACTTAAAGAGGGAGGGGAGGGAGG